>BQNB010025822.1:0-59219 GCA_026074375.1 Tanacetum coccineum
GGTAACGTAAATTATGTACGTTTCATGACAAATTAAGTTTAGACATACCCGGAACCACGTTAATTAATCTACGCTTAAGCTAATGCCAACTATTAATTACAATGACCGAAGTTTTTAAAGCTTTGCCATAAATATTATAGGGGACGCCCCATACATATATGAAATAAGCAAGACTTGTCAAGTTACAAGTATACATCTTTCACATTTCATTTACTTACATCTACAAAAGTAATATTTACTTTTTTTATTTTTTTTACACAATATTGCAAGTGAACTTCCATTTTATCAAATAAATATCTAACAAACACAAATCCTAAATCTATGGGGATGATCCCTACTATGGGAGGACATAAGAACACAAACCATAAATGAAGTAATGTTTGAATAGTTGCTTGACCAAGACCCCCATTTTATGGATCTTGCCCCCCCTATGACCATTTGACCATTTGGTCTTCAATATTTACTTGCACTTTCCTAGCTTATATACACATGTTGCTTACACTTTATAAGAAGTAAAAACATACAAGTAATTCCTTGATAAAAATCAAAAACCCTCCCCTCTTTTCTCTCCTTAAGCTCACGGCACAAACACCCCTCTATAATCAATCCATACAAAATTTTATTCAACCTATACCCTTCTATACACATCCATTACAAGTCATTCTAAGGTGTTTCCAACCATTTAATCACCATTTGCAAGTAATAATCAAGAAAAGGAAGCTAGGGTTTTATTAAGAAAACAAGGGTTTTCATTTGTGCAAGCTTGGATTTTAAGGCTAAACACGGGTTTAGCATTTGTTTCTCATCATCATCATACATCATAAGGTCTACTTTAAACCTTTATGCTTTTAGTTTATGAGTTTTTATGTATATGATGTGCTATATAGTGAAATCACCATTAGGAATACTTTTGAACATGAAAAATATAATTTTACTTGTGATTATGATTTTGTACACTTTCTCACATGTTATGATGTTGGTAATATCATGAAATAAAGGATATATAAGTCTTGTACAATCTCGGTTTAAGCATAAAAAGTTCATATATAAACTTGTAATTAAAAGTTAATTAAGAAAGTTTATGATTCCATGTAAAGTTAATAACTTGTGATCTTGATGATCTTGGACAAATATGAACTTATGGACATTATTATATGTATAACATATGATATATATAGTTATAAAAGACTTGTGGTAAATTGTGAGGTTAAAAAGTATATATAAAACATATTATATAAATAAGTTATATAAAAGATCATATAGGGTCAGTAGGTTTTCGAATTCTAAACAGAGGATTTTATGTTTTTATAAAATAATACATTTCACGACGATTCCGAAAAGGTAAGAAACTTGTCAAACGGATTAATAACGAAAAAGTTACGTTAAAAACGAGTTATACGTTAATTAAACGGAGTTTATAAAAACTTTTTATAAAAATTATTCAAACAGCAAGTTTGATATTTTTAACAAATAATACATATTTTTAGGATTCCAAAATGATAAGAATCGTAATTTTTTAATTAATAACGAACGAGTTATGAATTTCGCAAGTTTACGACAATTAATACTTTTATAAAACTATTTTTATAAAAGTTACTATTCATGACAGAAAGTTATATTTTTGTAAACCTCATAAAATTATAGAACTTTCAAAAACGAGAACGTCCTCGAAAGAATCGTTAAAAACGGAGCTATAACGAATAAAATACGACATTTACGGGTTTTACGACAACAAATACGATTTAAATAAAACTCACGTCTGATGTGAACAGTAAAAGTTACTGTTCACCAGAAGGTCAAAAGTTCAAAAATGTAAATTTATGATAACTCGTCTTAATACGAAAGCGTGGGCATAAGAAACGTTAAAATCGGGCTTAAAACGCAAAAGTTATGTTAGTTTTACTAAAACGATCATTATAAGCGTTTTTACTTATTAAACGTAATTTTACCAAAACCATTAGTTGGTGATTGAACTATATAGACCTATATGTAGTTATCAAAGTACTATATTACTAGGGAGTTTGAGTTTCATAATGAGCATCTTCGGATTGCGTATCGACATAGAATAGTTGGATTGTAGATCTAAAGTGTCCTAACTCCCCGTACTTGTCAGGTTCATGACCTCTTTAAATATATAGCCCGAACGAATAGTATGGGGGATGTAGCAACTATAGGAATATACAATGATTCAAATAATTGGTTCGTACTTAATACGACCTATGATAAATTTTAGTTTGCATTCGATCTTTTACGTGATGCCATTAACTGCGATCTGTTTGGATTATCAGAACTCAAGGTGAGTTCATCGCCCACGTTTTACCATGACTTTTGTTTTTACAAAGTTTTTGGGGTGAAAAACATCAATGTTTTACATCTGGACACAAGTTGTTAAGTTTATAATAACGATTACATGTTGCCTAAGACGATAACCGATTACTAATCTAATCATTACATAAACTACGAGCTAAGACTATTACAACTTGGAAGTGACCAACACTTTTTGTGTTTCCAACAGTTCCATCGTACGTCTTCGTCATGGCAAAACACCATATGAGATTTTACATGACAAACCTCCCGACTTATCATTTTTCCAAGTATTTGGTGCACTCTGCTATCTGACAAATGATAGTGAGAATTTAGGAAAGTTACAACCGAAGGCTGATATTGGCATTTCATTGGTTATGCACCCATAAAGAAAGCATTTTGAATTTACAACCGACGTACCAGACGAATCATTGAGACAATTCAAGTAGATTTTGATGAGCTGACTGCGATGGCTTCTGAACACAGCAGTTCAGGACCCGCACTTAATGAAATGACTCCTGCAATAATTAGTTCAGGACTCGTGCCAAACCCTCCTCCTTCAACACCGTTTGTACCACCTTCAAGAAGTGATTGGGATCTTTTGTTTCAACCGATTTTTGATGAATTACTCACTCCTCCACCTAATGTTGATCACCCAGCCTTTGAAGTCATTGCTCCAATTGCTGAAGTAGTTGCTCTAGTACCTGCTGTATCAACCGGTTCACCTTCCTCAACAACAGATGACCAAGATGAACCATCACCAAGTAACTCTCAAACAACACCCGAAACTCAACCTCTAGTCATTCCTAACGATGTTGAAGAAAATAATCATGATATTGAAGTTGCACATATGGGTAATGATTCGTACTTTTGTATCCCAATTCTAGAAGTTCCTTCTGATCAATCTTATTCTATTCATATAATTGTGCATCCCAATCACCAAATTTCTAAACACAATAGCAAATGGACTAAGGATCACGCACTTGAAAATATAATTGGTGAACTCGATAGACCAGTTTCCATAAGGCTGCAGTTACATGAGCAAGCTCTTTTCTGTTACTACGATGCTTTCCTCACTGCTGTTGAACCCAAGAGGTATAAAGATGCTTTGACTCAATCCGGCTGGATCGAAGCAATGCAAAAAGAGCTCAATGAGTTCGAATGCCTTGAAGTATGGGAGGTCATACTCCGACCAGATAAAGTTATGGTTATTACTTTGAAGTGGATCTTGAAAGTGAAGTTAGTATGAATGGGAGGTATTATAAAGAAACAAGCTCAGGTTTAGTTAGTGGCTCGTGGTTTACCATCAGAAGAGGGAATTGATTTTGATGAGTCTTTTGCTCTGGTTGCAAGATTAAAGGCTATAAGGATTTTTCTTGCGTTTGCCGCTCACATGAACATAGTCGTCTACCAAATGTATGTGCAGAGTGCGTTTCTAAATGGTAATCTACGAGAAGAGTTTTATATTAGCCAACCAGATGGGTTTGTGGATCTAGATAACCCCAATCACGTGTACGAGCTAAAGAAAGCTCTTTATGGGTTGAAACAAGCTTCACGCGCGTGGTATGACATGTTGTCTTCGTTCCTAATATCCCAAAACTTCTCCAAAGGCTCAGTGGATCCTACTCTATTCATCCGTAGGGAAGGCAAGGAATTACTTCTGGTACAAATAGAGGTCAATGATATTATTTTTGTTGCATCTACACCTGAACTTTGTGAACTATTTTCTAAAATCATGTGTTCAAAATTTAAGACGTCAATGATGGGCAAAATCGAATTTTTCTTAGGACTACAGATTTCTCAAAGTCCCAGAGGCATTTTTATTAACCAGTCAAAATATGCCCTTGAATCTTTAAAGAAATACTGGCCCTTTGTTTTTTTTTTTCTTTTTCTTTTATTTTTTGAATTTTTATTTTTTTTTTCTCTTGATTCTCTTTTTTTTTTGTCTTTTGTTTTTTTGATTTGATTTTTTTTTTTTTGGTTTTTGACTCTTGATGACCCTGTAGATACTCCATGGTGGAAGAAATCCAAAACTGGATGAGGAATAAAAAAGGAATGATGTTGATCCGTCACACTATAGTCTGCATGATTGGCACCCTCCTCCTTAGCTTACAGCCAGTGACTGACCTACAATTTGCATCTTTTTGCATGTGTGCCCGGTATCAGGCACGGCCTACCGAAAAGCACTTACATGCGGTCAAAAGGATCTTTAGGTATCTAAGAGGAACCGTCAATCGGGGACTATGGTATCTGAAGGATTCTTCAATTACTCTAATAGCATTTGCAGATGCGGATCATGCTGGTTGTCAAGATTACCACGCTGTAGAATTCTGGTAGTTTGACAGTCTTGGGAGATAGAATTGTTAGATGCGTCATCAATAAAGCAGAAAAAAGCGTTGAGTTATCCAGACGGAAGCTGATGAATATATTGCTATGTCAGGCTGTTGTTCTCAAATCCTTTAGATGAGATCACATCTTACCGACTATGGCCTTGATTCAATAAAATTAAAATGTTCTGCTATGATAACTTAAAGCGATATTTCATTATGCTGCAACATTCGTTCACATCCTAGGTTGAAGAATATAGAACTATCAGATTTTAATTTATCTATGGAGATGTTGAGAATGGGGTGATCGAACTTTATTTTGTCAATACGGAGTATCAGCTGGCGGATATCTTCACTAAAGCCCTTGCAAAAGAAAGAATTGAATTTCTTATCAACAAGCTGGGAATGCAAAGTTTTACGCCGGAGAATCTGAAACACTTGGCAGATGAAGTTGATGAATAGTGGTGGTACCTATTCAAATATCCTATATAATATGTATATACTTAAAAACCAAAAAGATTTTTTTCATTTTTCAGAAATTTTTTATAAAAATAAAATACAAAAAATAAAAAATTCATAAAGTCAAAAGAAAATTTTAAAAATGTGAAAATATAAAAAGAAATAATAATGGCATGTCTTCTGAAAATCGATAACATTTACGGGCTTAGAAATGTCATTCAATAATGAAACGAGGCTGTAAATGAAGTTCGAGCAGAAGTTTCAAATGTTTTCAAAACATGCCAAATGGCTTGCTATTATTTCAGATAGCAACCCGATCATCATCTTTAAGGCAAGTATTTCAAAAAGAAAACTTGTCCTTATAACAGGAATTTATTCTCGGGCATGGTCTACTTTATGACCATGCAATGGCTTGTATTTACTTTGCAACACAACCCGTTCTTCCGATATTTCCATAAGCGTATGTGTCAGTGCACTTATGTGTAAAAATAAGAGAAATCTTATTTACAATTGGTGTTTGTTTTTCATAATAAAACATTTTATCATCAGAAAATATTTTTTCAAAGACATTCGACTTCTCAAACAATGACTACAGCTCTTTAAATAGAAAACGGGTCATTGCTTGAGGGGAGAAAATGTCAAATTTATCTTCTTCAGAAAGTCATTTGATAAAAGGAATAAAGGTTTTTAAACAATAACGGAATATCAGTTATTAAGAAAAGTTAATTAAGTTTAGCTTAAGTGTGCCTTAAATGTTATTTGTTTATGCCTTTTGTGAGAATATGTGCAAATTAAGTTGTTAGGCATTCTAGTTAAAAACTACAAGGACCATTTGTGCCATTGTGCTAACTTGTTATGCCTAAATAAACTTATAATTAAAAGGTGCAAAGGATATTAAACATGAGGGGGTGAATGTGTCAAAAACTAAAAAAGTCTTATAACATCCCACCCCTCCCTGTTTTCACACACACACACACACAAAAACCAAACTTCATCTTTTTCTTTCCCAAAACCCTTTCGTGATCGTCACCTCCCTCTTCTCGATCTCTAGACCATTTCGTGCTTAAGGTATAACAAAAACAATGTTCCTTACACCCTAATGATCACTCGTCTCGAAGTAATTTGGTTTTTACAAAGTCTTGGTTTTGAAAACTGATAAGTGTAGATTACACATATCTATTTATGCTTAAAAAAGCCCAAATAAACCCAAAACGGATCAAAAATGGCAAAAATGTGCTTGTATCTGAGTTTTATGTGTGCAGGTATGGATATGTCAAATATTGCAAGAAATCAGTCAAAAACGAACACGAGAACGGATGAGTGATCAAGAAGCTAAAGAAATCAAAGCCAAAGCCAGAGAGATCATGCCTCAGCCTTCTACAGTCAATTGCAAGAAACCACAGTCAACCAAAGCCCATCTCTATTGTTTTATAAACACGAGGGCTGAATATGCAATTTGCCCAAAGTGGTTTACAACTGAAATAGTGCTTGCCCAAACACAAGGGCCAATTATGTAATTACCCCAAAGTTTACAAAAGGCGCGGGTCTAATACCGGGTCAAACTACCCGGGTGCCATCTCTCAACCAATCACAATTCAACCCCCAACCCAATTCAACCCAATTAACCCGAATCCTAACCCAACCCTAACCCGACCTACCCGGCTTACCTTATAACCTAATAACAGTTACTATTCACCTATTTACCCCCAAAATAGATTTACTCTCACTCACTCACACACGAACACTCATGAACACACATGAACCCTAGTTAATAATCCCTTCACCCAAACCCTAATTAACCATGGGGTTAATATCCCCCTCACAACCCGTAACCCAACACATCCGCTTTCAAATTAGCCTTTAAACCCACTGCCACACCTGGCATTAATCGAACAATATCATTGTTGGATCTATGGGTGGAGTGAGTGCATATTCCTCACTCACTCACACTAACTAACACATCTGTCCACATCATCGATACGGGGATTTTACACTCTTCATAATTCCAACGGGCTTACAAGGAGAGTGATGGAGGATGGTAGGGTGAGATGAAAGAGAGAAGAAGGATCGAGAAGATGAAGCTTCGGGTATAAAACCCCCATCATTCCAGCTTAGAAGAGTAATTTATATATGGTTAATTTTCAGTTTTATTTTTAGTAGTTTAATTGTTTTCAATTCAGTAATTAGTAGTTTTTGTAATTTCAATTTCATTCGCATTGTAAACTTTTATTCAGATTTTAATAAAAGTTATATTTCATATAAATTTGTGTTCAATTTAAATTCTGTCAAAAAATACTTGTGTTATTTCTGTTAATGATCAAGGCTTGTTACCAACATGGAATTGGATGGCTGCTATGGTAACAAGGGGTTTAGAGCTATTGGATAGCATTAGGACTAGTTTAGGTTGTTGTTGGTTCGAATTAAGCTTATGTGAATAAGCCACAAGCTCACAATAAGCTGGTATTCTTTCTTGTTCATGCTGAGGTATACCTTAATTGATTTGCATTTGCTTTTATTCTGTTTATTTTCATAAGCTGTGGGGTATTTGTCTCATAAGAGAGTAAATAAGCTATTGGAATAGCTTTTAGTTGAATAAGCACATTTTATTAAGTATTAAATTTCTGTCAAGTTCTTTGAATTTGCTTTGTTTAGGTAAGATACTAAGCTGCTAAGAGCTTATAAGCTGATAAGCTCATTCAGCTTAGTTTAAATAAGTTAGTGGTTAAATTTTTATAAAAGTTGTCTTAAAAAGTTTTATGAATAAGCTGATTTAATCAATTAGGATGCTGTTTGTTAGTTTTTCGAAGGTTCAGGGGCCTGTCTTGCATGCTTTTATAGTTTCTGTTAGTTTAAATATTACATAGTTAGTCCTTGGTTAATTGTATACGGTAGTCCCTTAGTTTATTATTCAGTTTGTCCTTTGTTAGTTTAATAGTTTAGTCTAGTTAGTCCCAAGTTAAGGGACTGAGTCTGTCAATTAATCAAACTTTGTGTGTTTTATTAAACTTTAAATGTTTGCCCGCCTACCCTGATCTTTCTGTTTTGACACTTTCGACCCATGTGTTTGGGTGGTTTTAGTTTAAGTTTTATAAAAAAATAAGTTTTAATAAATAATTAATTAGGTTTTTAGTTTAATTTCTTAAATTAGTTTTTAATTACTTGATAAAAATTGGGGCTTTTTATAAAATTAATTTTCTGCATTATTTCTTTTTATAAAAAGTATTTTTATAGAATTTTTAGTTTAAGTCTTATATTTTTAAAAATTAATTTTCAAATTTAGTTTTTTTTTAACATTTAATTTTTAAACCTTTAGTTTTTTTTAATTTTAACCTTTTAAATAGAAAAATAAGTAATAAAAATGTTTTTCTCATCTTTTTAAGTAATTTAGGATTAAGTTAGCTTAAAAAGTATTTTTCTTAATTTTTATCAATTAAATTTCTATTTTTAGGATTTAATTTAGATTAATTAGTTTTAATTCATATAAAATCCAAAAAGCCTTTAAAAAATATTTTTCTTTTCCTAAAATTTTCTTTAGCATTAATTTAGAATTGGGAATTTAGTTTATAATTTTAGGATTTAAATTGCATTTGTTTTCTTAAATGTCGCATTTTATTTACTTTCGTAATTAGTTTAATTTGTTAATTAGTTGTTTAATTGTGCCTTTAATTTTAGTAGTATAATTAAATCAAAAATATCTCTTTTCTTATTCAAATCAGGATCCAAACTTAAACGAGGTTTCCATTTAGCTACGAGTCATGGGGAAAACGACCCGGTGTGATCATACTTGCCCGGTTTAATATACGTATTATATATATATATCTTTGTGAGTGGAATTGTCCAAGGGATACTTGGGGATTTCCTTAATTTCTCTATAAGTATATTATTTTATACGTGTGTAAAACTACGAATCAGTTTTTGGCGCCGTTGCCGGGGACTTGTGTAAGCGATTCTCTTGTTTCGAGTTTGTGATTTGGTTTGAAGATCCTTTCGTCCTCGAAAGTTAAATTTTTGTCATAAATCCAAAAAATCCAAAAAAATAAATAAAATATAAAAAGTAAAAAATATTTTCCTTTTCTTTTTAGTATAAGTAAAAGATAAAAAAAAAAAATAGAAAAATCAAAAATATAAAAAAATTGTCTTAATTCAGAAAATAAAATTCACCAAGTTGGTTAACGAACACCAACAAATAATATCTTCTATTGAGATATTATCATTTCAATTTCCGGTGAACTTGCAATTGTTCCCAAATCGTAATCAAAGATTTAACACTTACCTTTTGTATCACTACCAAGTACGGCTCACCTTGAAAAGAAATTTTCAAGAGCTACCGTGAAGTAGTTGATTATTTGGTTTAAGTCTCTTTCGTGTAACCGTTTAAATTCATTGTTAAAAAAAAAAAAAAAAAAAAAAATTAAAAAAATTAATTAGAGTAAAATTTTGCTTTTTAATTGTTAGTTTTTCTTTTTATGCGCACTCGTTCGCAATCTCGTAGACGTCGTCAACAACAAACTCTTTCGGAAAATCCAATTGTTGAACAAAACGTTGTTCCAATGGCCGACAATCGAACGATGGCTCAAATGTTACAAGCACCCATCGAGGGTTATGAAGATGCTATAGTTGTTCCACCAATCAATGCCAACAATTTCGAGCTTAAGCAACCGTTAATCAATCTTGTGCAAAGCAACAAATTCACGGGTAGACAAGATCCCCACAATCACCTTCGATTTTTTAATAAGGTCACTTCAACGTTTAGACATCCAGAAGTTCCGAACACTTCGATTAAGCTTTTGCTTTTTCCTTTTTCTCTAGACGGTGAAGCCCGAGATTGGTTAGACAAAGAACCACCAAGATCAATTCTCACTTGGGACGACCTTGTTCATAATTCAATAAACCATACTTTCCACCTTCAAAAATACTACTATCGGAATGAGATCATTACTTTTTATCAAAAACCAACGAAGCCTTTAATGAAGCATGGGAACGTTTTAAAGGACTCCTTCGTCAATGTCCTCACCATGGCTTTTCAGAACTCCACCAACATCTGATACTTTTTCAACTCTTTTGAATTCAACGATCAGAATGCCTTAGATTATGCGCAGGTGGCAATCTTCTTGGGACAAAATGCCTCAAGAAGTGTTTTAGCCATTTATCGAAGCCAAAGTCAAAAAGTTCGTTCTCAGGAAGTCGTGCTAATGATTCCAAGAGTGAGTACGGATGTCCGCTTTCAATTTCTTCATCTTTCCAATATTCTTTCGATATGCAAAAATAGGCGCTTCTCGCGAGGATAAGATGACTATCAAGATGAAAACCAAATGATGATGTCAAATGAAACATGCCTTCGTTGTTTTCTACTCCTGCACCCGTCAAAGCAGTTGAGGAATTATGTGTCACTTGTGGATCAAATCACAATTTTAACCATTGTCCGTTAACTCGAAGTGGAACCGATTTTCCTGTTTTTCAAGATAATATCCACATGTCAACAAACCGCAGGCGATGGTATTTTCTCCCAAAGAAACCTACCTTTCTATCTAGATAGTCTATGAGACCACCGGGTTTCAATCAACAGAATGTCAAACCAACCAAAAACGTGGAGGAAGGAAATTACAACCAAAAACGTCCAAAAAACAACCAAAATAAGTTTATCATGCTTTACACAATATCAACTCCAACCAATCAACCACAATTCAATCAAGTTTTACTTACCAACCTCAACAAAATAGTGTTTTGAAACAGTTTTTGAAAGCTTACGTTAAAGCAAATGATGCGATATGAGAATGTGCAAAAATCAAGGTCAAAATTTGCAGAATAATGGCTAATGTTTACAAGTTTGTTGAAGTCTTTGTGATATTTTCAAAAAATTCTGCCTTCTACTTCAAACTTCCAGAACTCTTCCAAGTCAAACCGTAACGATATCTCGTCAGGCAAATTAATGCAATGCAATCACTAAAGGAGACGGGGATAAGATTTGGAAGAAGAACCGTCGATTCATCTTGTTCCCCCTCATTACACCCGATGTTTCAATAACCCTCAAAAGAACCTAACAAAAAACCGGGAGGACGTCAACGGAAAAGTGCAAATCCCTAATTTGGAAAATTTACCGCACATGTCCCATCTGGGGAAGAAGATTCCATTTTCATGGAACCTTCCTAAAAACCAAAAGCAAAGAAAACCGTTATATTGATCCTAATCCTAATTCGTACCCATCTAAACTTCCATATCATGATGAGGATGAAAGTGAGAGTACACGATAAACCAAATGTGTCAATTAGCCGGTTGTTGTGAAAATGTTCAACAACTTCGTTTAGAGATTGTATGAAGATGTCTATGTCGAACATGCAAAGTTCAACAAATGGTTAACGCTCGTTGCTAAGAAGAAACATGAGAAAGCTTGAGGAGATCGCTATCTCAACTGTCTGAATTGCTGATGTCCGCTATCATCATGAACAAAGTTCCCGAGAAACTCGAAGATCCGGGAAAATTTCTTATCCCATGTGCTTTACAAGAACTCAATAAAGGACTAGGTGACTTTTGCCCGATTCAGGGAGCTAGCATTAATCTTTTACCTTATTCTATTTACAAGAAAAACTTGAGCTTGAAGCTTTGGACTCCTACTCGTATGACACTCGAGCTTTGACCAATCGTTCAATTTCCTCACCCGCTAGGGCATAGGCCGAGGATGTTGTAGTTAGTCGATGGATTCACTTTTCTTGCTGATTTTGTGGTGGTTAATTTTGAGCCCGACCCTAGAGTGCCTATTATTCTAGGAAGACCCTTCCTTCGAACCGCAAAAGCTCTCATTGATTTGTATGAAGAAACTTTGACTTTAAGAGTAGGAAAAGATGACAACTTTTGTTTACTCTGCGATAAGTCTGAAGAAAAAAAGGTAAAAGATTTTGTCATGCCATTTCTGTTATCGATTTTTTCAAAAGATGATCGTTTTAGTGGCAGTTCCATCACTACTCATTATGATGATCCTTCTTCCCTAGTTCTTCTACGGTGAAGAATAGTGATAATTTTGTGAAGGTTCGCGTTGAACTTGCTCCTCTTGATTCAGTTCCACGGGTAATGATGATTAAACTCTTAAGAAGGACTTGCATAAGAGAATTTTAAAGAAGATGTCGAGATTAAAAATTTCCAACGTTTCCGAATTTAAATAGTCTCTTTCTCATACTCCTCTATCCGACAAGGGATGGAGTGTTTGCTCTGAAGAAGACGATATTGATGAGATCGATGCTTTTCTTGCCATAGAAGTTTCTTCTAACTTTGAGGAAGGTTATTTCGATTCAGAAAGAGACATAACTTTTCTTGATAATCTGCTTAGTGATGATGATTCCTATAATCTCGCTTCCGAAGTGATTTCCGAGCATGAACCAGAACAAAATGAATCCTCAAATATTTTTTCTCCAAGGAGTGATCCTCTTCACAATGAGTTCGCCGATGAACTTTTAACACTTCCTTCGAGGAATGATTGTGAATTTGAGGAATATCTTAGTCTTATGATAGTGCTTTGTGAGATTTCAAATTCCCAGTCACAGGAAAATGTTCATGCTAATCAAAGTTCAGTTATCGAGTCTCTTCCCGTATCTCCTATCCCCGTTGAGGATAGTGAGCCCACTCAAGAAGAGATCGATATTTTCCTTGTTCTAGATGATTTAATTCCACCAGGTGTTGAGAATGATGATTCCGAAGATGAAGATCATGAGTTACCTAATCTTGACCACCAAGATGATCCGTCAATTCCTCGTCCTCCACCGGAGCCACGGATGTTGAGAAATGTTTTGAACCCGAAGCGGGTATTTTGATAATCAAAGTGTTTAAGGGTGTTTCTAAATCTCATGATTTTATGACCAATATTTTACCCACCCTTCCCACCCTTGTTTCAGATTTGATCTTCGTTTCTTCATTTTTCTCCTTCGGGAGTGAAGACACCATTTTTGACCCCGGCATCGTCACGTTTCTAGAGCCGGTGGCATTTCAATAACAGTTCCTTGTTCTAAGTGTTGCTCTCCCTAAGGACAAATTAATTCAGGATCGAGTCGAGCTTGCGACTCGGTGACCAAAAAAGCTTGCGACTCGGTGAACAAAAACAAGCCGCTTTGTGGGAGTTCACCCCATGCTTATCCTTTTCTTCTTCTTTCTATTTTCTAATAAATAATGTGTTGTGATGTGTTGAGGCCAGCTTCTTCCGATTTTCGTTTTTTGTGTTTGTTTGTGAATTTTGATATGATTGAACAAACAAATTTTTCTGAACTCCTCGGGTTCGGTTTGGTGTCCCGGTCACTCGAAATTCCCTATCCTTTGTTTGAAATTAGTTTGGGGAAATCCAATATCCTTTCATCATTATCGATTCACGTTTATCTTTGCATAATTAATAAACGGCTTAGATTTGCGTAGAGACCCGACTTAAACATTAAGGACAATGTTTTGTTTTAGTTTGGGGAGGGAATCTATCGATTTGATGTTACCTGCTTATTGTTTTGTTCTCACGTACCCGTTTTCCCATAAAAATAGCAAAAAATTTAAATTTTTAAATTTTTTATTTGTAGGAAAATATGAAAATAATAATAATAATAATAATAAGTGTTAAGACACGAATGAAGGTTTTTCGTTGGTGAGAATAAGAAGTAATTTTTGACCCGATCGAACGTGTAGAGTTCTAGCTTTTTCCCTTAACAATTAATGATGATATTTGCTAGTCTCATGTAGACTTTAAACATGCTAGACTTGAATCATTAGTAAATGAAGACTTGTGCTAATCTCAAGTAGATTTTAAATATGCCAAGTTGGATTTTATATAGGCTAAGTATTTGCGAATTTCTTTATTAGAGGTTTTAAATTGCAAAGAGTAAGAGATGATAGTGTTGATTACGAGTTAGGATGCTAAACAAGGTTTATTTGGAAAACTTAAAGGCTTATAAGAATAACTTGTGGTTTTTCTTCCCCGAAGTTCTTAAAATGATTAATTATACGTGTTCTCTTTAATTTTTACAAATTGGAGTGATACTCTTAAAAGTTTAATCAACATATTCAGAGAAAAAGCTTTATCGATAATATTAGCTAATCATTTGTAAATAAGAATTTTGGTTCAAGCTTATACTTTGGTTTTCTAAAACGAAATTTTTCTATTTGCAAAAATAGTGTATAAAAATTGTAGTTAAAAAAATGAATATGAAAAAAATATAGTTGGTGAATAAAAATGATGCAAGTTATAAATCCTTTGTATTAATAATTAATATACAAACTCCATCGCAATAAAGTACATGGGCATTTGTCGGTTCGTTCCCGATGTGACATAGAAAGAAAGGGTGGTGGATGTATATTTAGGATCGGTATCATAATAAGTACATGGACTATTGTCGGAGGCGTGGCCGATGTGACGTCGAAAGAAAAGTGATACCGGTTCCTAGCCTAATTATGTAAATAGTAATGTTAATGATGACATGAATGGTGCCTAGCTTCAGTAACCTAATGAAAAGCCAAATTTTTGGTTGCCTCGATGTGAGACTTTAATCTTGATGACATTTATCTTTTGAAAAGGGCTAGAGCTAATTATTGTGTTCTTACCGTTACGCATTATTTTGGAATTAGATAAGATATCGAAATAAAAGTCTAAAGATCCTTCTGGATATATGACTTAAGTAAAAATCTTGAAGATACAAAGGTCTGGGATATGACGGAGAAAAGTAAGTACAAACCATTAATATTTAAGAGTAGTGTTAGTTGATCCATAGACTTGTACTATGATAATGATCTTGTTTTTAAGCTTAGCATGGGAAAAGTGAAAAATCGGGGATGATGCAGTTATCTTTTAGACACTTAATTGTGTTTTTTATTCTATGATCCTTAAAGTTACCAATGAGGTAATGAAAACAAAACATTATGTCAACACAAATAAGTTGTAGTTAGGTAGTTAATTATCAAGAAAAATCAAAAAAAGAGAAAAAAATCTTTGAAAATGGGAAATCGGGTGTTTTATAACTTGTGATCTCTTAACTCTCTTAACAAAAATCTTTGCTACTTTTCAAAGGTTTAGTTAGGGGAAGTTTCGAGGTATTTGGTTATAAGGCATGTAATATTGCGTGAGGACAAGCAATCGTTTAGTTTGGGGAATTTTGATAAGTGTAAAATACACATATCCATTTATGCTTAAAATAGCCCAATTAAACCCAAAACAGACCAAAAATGGCAACAATATGCTTGTTTTTGTGTTTTGTGTGTGCAGGTACGGATATATCAAAAATTACAAGAAAACCATCAAAAACGGGCAAGCACGGACACGAGAACGGAAGAGTGTACAAAAGCCGGAAGCAAAGCCTAGAAAAGTCAACCTCCAGTCAATCTTGGTCAATAGAAGTCAATCACAAAGGACAAAATCCAAAATAATCCACTTTAGTCCTCCAAGTTTCAGAAAAGTCCACAAATGGTCCCTAAACCTAAATGGACCTCACCCGGATCCAAAAGTCCAATAACCCAAAGCCCATTTACCTTTTATCAAACCACAGGGACCATTCTTGTTGTTTCCTAAACTCCTTTTACACTACACCTTTTATAAATAAAGAGAGGGACCAAAATTTCAATTTGCCCAAAGTTTAAAAATTATTAACCCTTTTGACAGTTTAAAAAAGGCGCGAATAGTGGTTACTATTCATCATCGTCTTCATCTAGTTACCAGGGTAAATCAAGGGGTAATTTAAAATCAAAGGGTACGGAAGTCAATTCATGAGGTCATAAATAAGATGGCAGGGAGAGATTAGTCTATTCAAGCTCCTATTTATCTCACTTAGCAAGAGAAATGACGTGGCTATGGAGAAAGCACACAAGGATGTGGGTTTTGCACTAAATGCTCTCACACAACTAGCACAAGCTGTCACATCAAAGAATGACAGATTGGCAATCCGTGTGAGTGTGCATTTGATCCAACGGCTCAAACTTATGATCCAATGATTGAAGAAAATGAATGGTAAAGATTCAGAGGAGCGTGTGCATCAAGAGAGACTAGAACCTTCTTTGGCTGGCTATAAAAAGGCCACACCATCACACACACACCATCTTTCTTTTTTCTAGTTTTTAGCCTAGTGTAGCTTTTAAAGCTTAATGTAATTTTGATTTAAAATCAGTTGTAATTTCTTTTTAAGTAATGTAATTCAGTTTTTTGTATTAATTGAAAATATTAGTTAATTCTGTATAAGCTCTCTTTTCTTCTACTCATAAGCCTCTCATTCAGCAAACTGTTTTAATAACTATATAAGGCTCATAATTAAGCTATTCAAGAGTCTATAAAAGTCACTTGATTATGAGCTTAACCAACTAATATACCTTAACTTTAAAATCAGACGAAGTTAATCTACTTTGCTTTTGAGACTTGTAATTCTTGGAAGGGAAATCTAAATGAAGGATCTCCAAGAATTTTACTCGGTCTTATTAATAAGCTAGAGGAGCTGGTTATATAACTGCATTTTGAGCATAAGATTCAGTCTAGCTGAAGTTTATGTAATATATTCCTTTAAATTTCATTTTCCTTTAAAGTTTAGCATAAATATTGAATGCTTAGTTTATTAGCTTGCTTGCTTATTAGCTTAATCTGTCAGCGTTATTATAGCTTATTTGTGTTTAATCCTAGCATAATTCTATAGATAATCTGTTTTTGTTTATAATAGTTTAGATCATAGTTTTATAAATAATTTGTCAAAAAACCATAAAAGACCAAAAATACAAGAGCATTAGTGTAGATCTTAGGTTTTTGCTTAATCCTGTTGATAGATCATGTTAATTAAGTTTGTTATAAGCTAGTTAATATCTGGTTTTGTAGCTTTAATAAGTAGATTTAATTTTTCATAGTTTTTCAAATCTGTCATAGAAGAAAAGGGGTGTTTGGATTAAGCTACTTTGACCTCAAATAGTCAAAGTGAGCTTAAGTATTTGATTAGGTCAGTTTCAATTTCATTTAAAATCAGTAGTTAAATAGTTTTTAATAGGGTTAATATTTAAAAAGAAAAAAGTTATTGTCTCTTTTAAAAGGTTCATCACCAGGGCAACTTTAAAGCATAAGCTAGGATTGCTTATTCTTTGAGTTAGGATCCTCTAGGCTATGGTTTATGCTTGTTTTTTGTGTTTATCCACACATCAAAAAGAGAAAGTGTTTAGGGTGCAGCCCCAAATCTAAGGAATGCCAGCACTTTGGTCTTTGTTTATGCCAATTGCACCAGCAGTAGCTTCATCAGTAGGTACTGCTGATCGTCAACTTCATTTAAGCATAGATATAGTAGAAATAGAAGCTAGATTTAGGAATATTTATTTTCATATAGCTTAGGATAAGTCATTGCTTATTTAAATTTCCAGCTTAATTTGTAGGTAGATATTTGCTTTTAAAAGTAGCTAAAAAAAACCAAAAGACCAAAAACAGTAGGTAGATTAAAGTAGCTTTTTAATTCAAATTTTTAGCTTATAGACTTAGGTTTTTGCATTTAGTTTCATAACTTAGGAGTTGTTTGATTAGATTTCAAAAGCTTATAATCTAGTTTAGCTTATTAAGAATTTGAGCTTATATGGATTATGTGCTCTTTAGCTTATTTTCTGAGTTTGACTCATAGATCATCATTTTCAGTTGCATTCTAGTGTTTTAAATTCTCATTTAGCTTAAGGACATCATAAGCTTTACAAATCTTCTTTTGTTTTTAAAATTGAGCTTAAAATGAGCTTTTTACAAGCTTTTAAGTAAAACCAAAGGAAAACCCCTTGTTTCTGTAACAGCTTATTGATAAGCTCTTTTTGAGCTTATCATTGAGTTTCAGCCCTAAGAGCTTTTGTTAAAATTGATCATCACCACTTCATCTACAACTTTTGTTTTATAAGTTTTTTCTAAATAGCACTTTTAACTTCTCAACTTATTATTAGCTTAAAAGGGTTTAACTTGTATATCGTGTTATGGGTCATTCAGGTAGTTTTGAAATTTTTAAGTTTTCTCAGTTAGTCCCTAGGTTTGCACTATTAGTCCTTTAGTCCTTGCATAGTTAGTCCTTTGTTAGTAATAGTTAGTTGGTTTAATAATTTTTATAAATAATTAGGTTTAGTTTAATTAAACTTTAATTAAAAAGTAAAAATTAAGGCTTTTATTTTTATAAAATTTCTTATCATTTTATCTTTTTAGTATAATTTTTATAAAAATTTTAGGGTTTATATTTTAGCATTTTTATTATTTTTAAGCTTTTAATTAGTTTAAATTTTAGAAAATTCATATCTTAAAATCTAAAAAGTCAAAAATAGTGATTCCTTTTTCCAAAAATTTTCTTAAACTTATTGTTTTAATCTAGAAAAAATATAATACAATTATTTTCTAATTTTATTTTTTTAGGATTTAATTAATTTAAATAGTTTTTTAATTAATAAAGAAATTTCAAAAGATAATCAAAAAATTAATTTCTCTTTTTCTAAAAATTTCTTTTATCTTAATTTAGGTTTAGGAATTTAGTTTGCATTTTTAGGACTTAATTTTGTTTTACTAGTTAAATTGTCGTGTCCGGTGTTGTATCCCGTTTACCTTTTTAAGTGCTTAATTGTTTTAAATTATTTTAATTGTTGCTATAGATCATCAAAATATCTTTGTTCTCATTCAAATCATAATCCAAACTTAAAACGGTTTCAATTGCACTAGTCGTTGGGGAAACGCCCTGGTGTATCATTATTACCCGTGTTTAAAATACGTATAATATGTATATTATATATCTAATTTTTGAACTGAATTTTCCTTAGGAATTTTCTTAATTGCTCTTGTAAAAATTATTATATTGTGGAATCTTTTTACAAGTATATAAAACACACAATCACGTAGTGTTAAGTGTGTAATGCTGGGATAAATTTCCTACTGCGAGAAAAGTTCGTTACTGTTAGGCTTTAAGTTAGTACTGTTAGACCAAACTTAGTACTGCTAAGTGACCGTTAGTACTATTTGAGCCATAACAAATAAGAGTCGTTGAGATATTTCTGCCAACAACCTAGCTTAAAAGGTTTCATGATAAGCTCAAATCTTTTACAGTTAGTGAATATAAACTCTTTTACACTTCTCATAAAATTCCAGATTATTAATCAACTTTTCATTCATCAAAATGACAAATTTAGAGTTTTGCCACAAACATAATATTATAAATTGGGAATATATCTTGCTAGGAATGACAGAAGCAAAAGATTCTGAAGTTTGCAAGATTACAAGAGCAGATGGAAGTTCAAGTTTTCATGGAGATATTGAAGCATTGTTAAGAAGACTTGATAGATAAGATTTAAGTCAGCTCTACAGCTTGGTTCAAGAAAGATTTAAAGATCATCCACTTGAGGGTCATGATTTAGATCTATGGGGAGATCTTAGAATGATATTTGATCCAAATGAAGAAAGATACATATGTTGAACAACTATTTAGGGAGTTGCTGAGATGGAAATTACATGAATACAGTGGTGTTTACTCTTTATTCTTAGATGGTACTTCAATACATATCAATATGTTAGTAGAAAAGAAGTATCCACTGAAGAAGGAAATCTTAAAGAAGATGATCAACTTGAAGATAGAAGCAGAAGAAGATAGTAATATGGCATCTGAGCTTATAAAGTTTATCAAATCTCAGATTGCAGAACAGAGTTAGTTATGAAGTTTTTTTTAGCTAACAGGCAAGGAAGCTAAAGTGTTGAAAGAATCCTCTCAAAATCAAAAGAGCATTAATTCATGAAACCAAAGAATCTGAAGGTAAGATCATAAATTAGGGGAGGATTGTTGGGAATTAAAGAGCTTCTACAAGATAATGCTGCTGAAGAACTTAGTACTGTTAGTTGAAGACTTAGTATCTATTATTATAGTTAGGGGGGATAAATAAAAAAAAAAAAAAAACTGCTAGTACAATGTTAGTACTCAGTATAAGTTAGTACTAAGTTAGTATACAGATAGTTAGTACTATGCTTTTGTGATATGCATGATTATATAGGAATAGATATGTATGATCACTTAACGCGTTTTGTAAGCCTATTAGGGTTTTTCCTTGGTGTATAAAAGGAACCCTTACGGCATAGTTAGATATATCAATATTCAGAGAATAGAATAATATTGAAGTTAGAAGAACACGATTAGTTATTAGTTATTAGGCAAAACATACAGTTGTTTTGTGACTTGTTCAATATAGTGAAAGTTCTGTGTTCATTGTTTGATTGTTTCTTCTGAGTATATAAAGATTAATTCCGCATAGTCTTTATATATACACCACAAGGTTTCTAATCTAGTTGTTTAGATTTATCTAAGCTAATAAAATATCCATTCAATTGGAACCTACAAGTGGTATCCGAGCGGGTTGAGAAGCTTTAAATAAGAAGAACCATTCTACACACAAGATCTGAGTGACCAGGCTAAAGAAGGACCTACCAATTTTGCACTTATGGCTTATACATCTTCAAGATCAGATTCTGAGGTATCAACTTGTTCTAAAACCTGTATAAAAATATATGAAACCTTTAACTCAGCTTGAGGACTATAAGGTGATAGAGAATAAATTCTGAGTTAATCTAGCAAATTATAAAAGAGGGTTAGCGTCTGTAGAAGAGAGACGTGTCTTCTACAAGAAAAATGAGGTCATATTTACTGATCAAATAGCTGTATTAAAAAGTGATGCATCATTTAATGAAGCAGAGAAACTTAAGAAAGAAAAAGAGGATAATCTGCTTAAAATTAACAACTATGATAATGCAACTAAGAGTTTGGATAAAGTGATAGGAAGTCAACTAGTAGATAACAATAAAAAGGGTTTGGGGTACAATGTTGTTCCACCTCTACCTACAGGTTTATTTGCACCTCCTATCATTGATTTATCCAAAGAGCCTGAATTTGAAGGCTATGGTGTCAAGGTTAATAAGTGTGTAAGTTAAACATCCCCTAAAGAGATTAAGAAAACACCAGATGCCCTAATTATTGAGGATTGGGTGTCAGATGATAAGGAACAAGATGAGTCTAAGCCTAAATCAGAAAAGAAAACTGTTATTCCTACTGTTAAAAAGAAAGAATTTGTTAAAGCTAAACAAGATGATAAAGCAGTTAGGAATACAGTTAAATATGCAGAGATGTATAGATCATAAAAACATAGAGGGAATCAAAGGAATTGGAATAATCTTAAATCCCAACAGCTAGGAAATGAGTTTGCGATGAACAATAAAGCTTGTTTTGCTTGTGAAAGCTTTAACCATCTGATAAAAGATTGTAAAAGGAAGGTACAAAAACCTATATGGAACAATGCTAGAAGGGTAAATCATCATAATTCTCATAGAATGTCTTACCCTCATCCAAAAAGAAACTTTGTTCCAAAAGCAGTCTTAATGAAAACTGGGATAAGACCAGTTAATGTTGTTAAGCCAAAGGCTGCATATAATGCTGTCAAGAGGAATAGGTTTAATGTTGTTAAAGCATTGGCATGTTGGGTCTGGATGCCAAAGAACAGAGTGGTAGATCATGTATCTAAAAACATCTGTGCATCAGTTACTTTGAAAAGATTGGATTACATTGATGCACAAGGAAGATTCAAGTCTGTGATGGCTTGGGTTCCCATAAGAAGATGATTTGGAGGATCCTTCCAAACAGGGGAGGATATGAAAAATGCTCATATTAATGATAGATCACTTTTGTTCAGATGGATGCACAGGGCTAAAATGGGGGGGGGGGGGGGGGGGGGGGGGGGGGGGGGGAAAATTCGGGGGATGTGTGTTATATATGTAAAAATAGGGGGGGGGGGGGGGGGGGGGGCAGGGGAGGAAAGAGTGCAGCAAAGAAAAAGAAGAATCCAGAGAAGAGTGCAGCCAAAAGTAGAAAGACCAAGAAGATGAAAGTGGTTTGGAAGAAATCCTCTCAGCAAAGAAAATGAAGGTTTAATAAAAAACTTGATGATTTAGAGGTAAATCACAAGTTTAGGAGGATTGTTGGGAATTAAACACTTAAGAGTTAGTACTGCAACTAAAGAGTTAAGTCTTGCCAAGCTACAGTTAGTACTATTTATAAAATAAATAGTTAGTACTGCTCAAGATTACAACTTTCTTACTAAACAGTCAGTTAGTACTCTCAGAAGTAAGTTTAGTACTGTCAGTACTAACTTAAGGCTGTTGAAAAACTTAGTACTGCTAGTGTATAAGTTAGTGCTACTGATGGAAGATTAATGCGGCTAAAGAGTTAAAGTTGCTACAAAGATAAGAGTGATTCAAGTCAAAGTTGTTGAAGAGACTACAACTTTGTGAAGAGATAAGTATGAGTTATTCTAGGAAAAGATTATTGATTGATAGAAAAGATCTTGTATATCTTTTAGTATGGTAAGTTAGTAATTGTAGTTTGACTATGACTCCTTGTGTCTATAAAAGGAGATCATAAGTCATATAGGAAGACATACAATCACAATACTTCTCATACTCATCTCTTAGATTCATAGCTTCAAGGTTGTAAACCCTAGTACTAAGATAGAGTACTCGTATTATTATCATTAATAATCTTGAAGCTTGTGGGTTATATTGAGTTCGTCATACTATATCATATTACTATTTCATTGGTATTCTTCTTAGTGGTATAAACTATATTCTGCATAGTTTATATCATATACACAAAGCTTCACACTTAGTACCTTTGGATTTATCCAAGGATACTAAACCTTATATCTAACTAAGGAGTTAAAGATATATTCAAGATGGATCTACAAATGCCATCTTTTTCTTTTTGAAATGTTTTAAGCTTCTTCCTAAGCTCTCTAATAGTTATTTCTCCTATATGAATTAAATTTTAATCCCTTATATATTTTGTAAATAAATAGACTCATTTGCTTTATAAACTTCAAGTTTTTCTTCCACTGACTTTAAACCTGTCTTATAACCTAGAACCATTAACTCGGATTTTTTATATCTTTTAATGGTTGATCATTTTAAGATTTAGGAGATTAAACAGTTTCCAAACAAGTTTATGAACAAATAGAATCATTAGATACCTCTGAGTTAGAAGATGAGAAATCCATAAGTGCATAGTTAGGCCCTTCCTCTGCCTGATCTCTCTAGTTAAATCCACAAAGACCATCACATGATACCAAAGCTGTAGAAGTAGATATTTCCATAGGCACACTCCTTCTTGAGCTTTCCTTGTTCTTGTTGTCTTGATTTCTGAGCTCTGCATTCTTTAGCAAAATGTCCCCTTTTGTGGCAGTTGTAGCACTCCACTTTGGATTTATCAAAGCCAACAAACTCATTGCCATTGATAGTAAGATTCCTACCTGTATTCTTCAAAAACCTTCTAGCCCTCATAGTCAACATAGCCATTTGCCATCTCAAATCAATCTCTTCCAAATCATCTAGATGGATTTGTTGCAAGTCCTCATGTGCAAGTTGAGGATTATTTGGTTGACTAGCAAGGAATGCACAAATAACAGCATCACTTAAGTTGTCAATATTATAAGCACCAACTTGAGTATTAGCAGCAGAAACTCCATTAGCAATATTAACTGCTTGAGCAGTACTAAGTGCTCTATTAGTGCTGCTATTGTTGTTATTTGAAGAGGACACAAAAGCCATGTTCTGTGTGCTTGAACTTGAGCTAGATATCCCTTTGACTTCTAGTTCATACACCTTAAGGTTGTTGTAGAGATCATCCATGCTCATTGTATCCAAATCAGTTTTATTCCGCCACACAACAACATGTGTGTTCCACTCAGGTGAAAAACTTCTTAATAGCTTCTGGTTCACATCTTATTGTGAAATCCTTTCTCCTAAAAGCTCTAACTGACTTATAAGCTTTTGAAGCCTATCAAAAGTTTGATCAAGCATCTCTGAGCTTGGAGTAGTAAAGTTTTCATATTGCTGCTTTAAAAGATTCATTTAGGTCTTCTTTGTAGCTGCATTCCCACCAAATCTCTTTTCTATAGCTTCCATCAATAGCTTAGCACCCTTAATTGAGTTAAACTTTAACTGATGTTCATTAGGAATGTCCATCATTAAAGTACTTCTAGCTTTTACCTTTAATCTTTTTTGAGCCTTCTCTTCAGCAGTTGTAGGAGGCATTACTTTCTCAACACCCTCCACAACTGTTGTTTTTGGTGTAGTGTTTCCATTATCTATGACTTCCCAAAGTGCATAGTCTATCATCTAGATGTATTGTTCAATCCTCATCCTCCATAACTCAAACTCACCCGGTTTGAGCATGTGAACTTTGGATGCAGCCACCATGTGTGCAAAATCTTGATCCACATCTTCTAGCAAAGTTTCTCAAAGCAACAAGCTCTGATACCACTTGTTGTCCCAGTTGTAGGATACCTCTTATTGGATCCCACTTCAATAGATCGAATTTCTTAAGCTTGTTTAAGGTTTAGTTATATTAGATAAATCTAACACAACTATAGTAGAAACTTTGTTAATTATATTAAAGATTATGCGAAATATAATCTTTAATATTAGAAGAATTCTTAATGAAACAGTAACACAATATCACAATTCAACAAACAATAAAAGCTCCAATATTATTAAGAATCATACGAATACTCTCCTAGTATTAGGGTTACAAAACCTTAAAGCTATGAGAAACACTTATCAAATCGTAAACAACATATATCATATTAAACTCTATACCATAGGACCTCCTTTTATACACCAAGGAGTCCTAGTCGATTTACAATATATTCATAAGACTTAGAATATTCTCTATGATCTATTCTATAAATAAGTAATACTTATCACGTAAGTAATCTTGATCTCCAAACAATCTTTATCCTTTCTTCTGTCTTTATCCATTCTCTGACAGTAGAAATTCTTTCAGCAGTCTTAATCTTTGAGCAGCTGTAACTTTTGTACTAGCAACATTAACTTTTAACACCAGCAGTAGTAACTTATACACCAGCAACATTAACTGAGTACAAGCAGTAGTAACTACTTAGAATATTTTCTTCAATCTTCACCAGCAGTACTAACTTTATACTAGTAGTACTAATATATACTAACAGTAGTAACTGTGAACTAGCAGTACTAACTCTATACTAGCAGCACTAACTACTTAGCATATTTTTCATTAAAGTTAATGAACATCACTAACTTTAGCTTAGCAACAGTAACACAAACCTGAGCAGCAGTAACTCTAAGATCATCAAGAAGCCTTTTAATCCCAACATTAGTTTATGAAATACTTTTTATAAAGTTTTTGTCGCGTATAAATATTATATAAGTGTTACTACAATATTTTCTAAGGTTTTTATAGCTCAAACGGGCCCGAAAACACTCGAATACCCTAAATTAAATTCCTAACAGCTTTATACTTAATAAAAATGTGTGCAGGAAATTTATTAACTTTTCAGAAAATAGTCCAACTTTAGCGGAGTGTAACTCCTTCGTTATAAACATTCATGACAAAAGAAACGACTCTTATTTTAGCGAAAAATCATTCCGGACAAGTTTTCTTTTATACACTTTAGCCGATTCGGACATGAAATGGGTCAAAACCTCAATTTAAAATCTGATCAGAATGTTCACAGTTTTGTAAAAGCTGTCAAAAGTATTTATGTTTCGTCAAACTTTAAACGGTCATAACTTCTTCGTTTTAAGTCCGATTTTTACGTTCTTTATATCCATGGAAAGGCATTTAAGTGTACTATCATTATTTAAGGCCTTGGTTTGTCAAACCCACATTTACTGTCCGAAACAATAAGAGTAAATCTGGACAATTTATATATATTTTCTATCATACTAATCCAACTTTATTCACAACAACAAAGGCCATTATAACCTAATCCCTCCATCCATTTTCACATTTATTCACTACAACAATAAATCCAATCTATCTTAATCTGATCCAACACTTCAACAATATTAACTAAAATTTCAAGATAATGATATAATACTTCTACTTAACAAATTTAATCTATAATCTACCAATTTAAACAACAAGTCTAATATTTTAACAAGTAACTTATGAGATGTCAAAATGAATATTTTTAAGTGTATGAACATGTATGTAATTTATTTAACACTTTCTTGCAAGTAAATATATATATGAGATATTTACTTGTTTTCTTTGTAACTCTTTTTACAATACAGCTAGTTGGTGATATAACATGAAAATCAAGATGTTTATAACATAATATAAGAAATGAAAGTATGAGAAGGATTATGAAACCTTGAAGATGAGGTATGGCAAGATTAGCTAGTTTAACACCTAAATCAAATCCCAAATTATGTTTTATTACTACTAAACGCTTTAGAACTTCTTCTAAATCTCTTAAAAAATATCAAACACCAACTTCTTCTTGCTCTTTCTTTTTGGCCATGTACTATGGTGAGAAAGAAGAGAGAAATATGTTTTCTTTTGGCTTGGTGAATTATGGTCAAGTGTGCTAGGTTTTATAATCAAACAAAGCATGGTTATTAGTAACTATTTAATAATAGGGAACAAAACATGAAATGACATATGAAGGGTGGTGTTGGGTCGTTGGAATTGGAAGAAAGAGAAAGAGAAGATGGCTTGCTTGTTACTTTGGTTATAACCACTAGGTTTTATGTTTTAAGTATGGTTAACCACAAAATAAACAAAATTTATATAATATGAATTATGGATAGTGGGTGGAATATTTCTTTGTGTTAGGGGGAGAGAATTATTTAAATTTTGAGTATTGTGTATAAGTGTATGTATTTGGTTAAGTATGGAGATGTGGTATGATTTACATGCATGCATAATGGTTCATAATGCAAAAACGTAAGCGTTTTACGTAAAACTCGCAAAGTAAAATATGAAAACTTATAAATTATCTTCACAATAGTTATATAAAACATATTTGACGTAAACTTATATTTATTTAATGCCGGTTTATGTTTAAAATTGTTTTTCAGTTTATGCGATTTAACTTAACGGTTATAATTAAAAGTAAACACGTAAATGTTCAAAGTAAATAGTTTTGAGTTTATTGACGTAAAATGATCTGAAAATGTGGATTGTCACAGTTATAGACAGGTCTTTAGGATAGTTGGGGTTTAATTACTATAACTTGGATGCCCTACCTTCGTGACTTTAGGAGAATTGGGATCACAGGAAGTATATGACATACTTCAAATGCCAATTCGGGTCTGCTGATATTAGAACCACTAATAAAATAATATCTAGACATTTCACTAAGAAACATGTCATAGAATTAGTAATAAAATAACTAGGTTATCACACTTTTCTCCCTGACTGTTCTCATTTTATTTACTTCTCGCATTTATTTTCCTGTCAATATTTCAAATCAATTCAAAACCATTTTCAAACCTGTGATACATTTCAAATTAAAACTAATACAACTTAGCTCTTGGGACGACCTCGGATTTACCAAGTCCTGCACTACATACGACCGGGTTCTCTGCCCGTTAGTGCGTGTAGACATCGATAAACGAGTTTTATAAATTTAAAACGTGTAATAAATTATTCAAAACAATTTATGCATCAAGTACAAACATATAACTCAAAACAAACAATAAAAACATAAAATGCGAATTAGTCTACAGTTATTTATTCTTCATGTTTGAAATTGGTTCTTATAAACCGGATATTTTCTCCTATACACTTATTTTATGCAAAATACATTTGATTATAAGTAAGACGAGGTTAAATATAAAACAAAGCAGGATCACATATATCAAACACATAAGAAACAAATAATAAAGAATAAAACGCATGACACTCCTAAAATGCATAAAAATAAAAGATTAGGTTGCCTCCCAATAAGCGCTTATTTTTGTTCGAGTCACGAGCCTGACTCTACCCTTATTTAACAGTTAAACGGGAAGGTTCCCCTACACTTAAGGTCATGTGTGTGTGACAGTAACGGTACACACCATTATGGTAAGAAAGAGCCTTATGTTGAAAAACTAGCTGTTGAATTATATGCTCCAAATGGTGTGTTTTTTAATCCTACAATTTTCTAATTCTTTTGGCCTAACGGGTAAATTAAGTCATTCTTCAAAAAAAGAAACTTCTTTGGATTCTAATTTCAATAATCTTCTATCATCTCTAAATTCAAAAAATCAACACCTAGGGATTCACTATGTCCTAGTAAACTCGTTTTAAATCCATAATGTTTCTTAGTGTCATCTATACATGGGTGATAATAACAATACATACCCTTAGGGTGGAAAGACGCCATGTGAGGTGAAGGTGGTGTATGAATGGTCAAATTGTCTACTTCCTTCATCATAAAACTATCCGGACAATGTGGTTTGATGGGTGGTTCGAGGCCTCTTTTGTCTCCTAGACTTATATCTAAGGGTGGAAAATTTGGTAAGGGATTTGGTTGAGGCTCTGGTTCATCAGAACTAAAGACTTCCCTAGAACTAAGAGGGATGTCATAATTACAAGTATTCAAGCCTAAATCCTCTAGTTGTGTTTCGTCTAAAGGTTCTACCTCCATCGGGATTCCTACAGTCTCTTCTACTTCTTCCAGGTAAGTCACGGGCGGTGTGTATACCGCAAATGATTGGAGGACTTGTGGGGTACTCTATGGGCTCGGATTTACCGCCTCATCCTCCATCATATCTACATCACCTATAGGCTCATCATATGCATCTAACCATGACATGCACCTAGGTATCTTAACCTTAACCACCTCATTCCTAACTAATTGATCCTTCAAATTTGCTATTGTTTGGTCAGAAATAGTACTAGTAGGGTTTTTCCACTGTTTATTGCATTGGTCACAATCCTTAATGGTTTCCCATGCTTCTTCATCACTTAATCCCATAAGGTTCCCACCTGCTGCATAGTTAATGTCCCTTTATGTATAGCTATCAATATGATCATAATAGATTTGAATTTAGAACCATAGTCTGAGGCCATGATGCCGGACTTTTCGGATTAAGTCTTTGTAACGAGTCCACACATCATAGAGATATTCATCTTGATGTTGTTGGAACATCAAGGTGTAAATTTGGAACGAAAATGGTGGGTTTTGAAAGAGATATTCATAGAGATTTTCTATTCATCATGATGGTAAATGAAAGAGTTACAAACAAAAGGCACAAAGAAAAGATACACTACAAGAAAGCTAATTGACAAGAAAATAAAATCTCACTTGATAGGAATCTTGTGAGTAGACCTAAGCTAGATAGAATCCGAAACCTAGACTATTCCCTAGCAGCGGCGCCAAAAACTTGATGTGAGTGGATTGTAACACGAAAGTTTTACAATCTCCTAGGCAATGTACCTAATCGTTGTAGTGTAGTATGGGCAAGAGTCGGGGGTTGTTATCGTTCTTTAGGGGAATAGTTTTGGTAGGCTCAAATCGAATGTCACTAAGGTCTAAGGTTTGAGGAAAGAATATTTTTGTATTTTTATATTTTTTAGAAAGCAAGTAAAATCTCGGGTTTTGAAGGGGGTTTGTTTTAAACTAATTAACTACTAATCTAATTCTAATCTAATTATGTGGAAACTCATATAGGTAAACAAACATGCTTAGTTAATCATGCACCTCTCCTTAGATTGCTCTTCCTAATCCTATTACCCGTCACCCTTGCGATGTAACGTGTAAGTATTTCCTAAATCACAAGCGAATTACACGAACCCACTTTCTATGCAATATTTCGTTAAGATAACGCACAAGTAAGATAGTATGAAGACTATTACAAAGCTCCTAAGAGTATATTACACACATTCAAACACTTAAAAGGTGATCAACCTTATTAGGGCAAGGTAGTATAGAGACTATTGCGAAGGTATCCTTTCAACATAGTCACGTTTCCCTAGACGTCTTCACAATCAATAAAGAAGCTAGTTTTCTAGAGCCTAACGCGCACACCACCAACAAGAAGCAACAGTAAAAGGAATCATAAACTAAGTTTCATGCAATCATAAGCAAACACTAATAAATTTAGCCTAACATGTTAATTGAAAGCGAAAAAAATTAATCAAACAATACATAGACATATCAAAAGATTAAAGGGATAGAAGAACTTCACTTCAATAAAACATGGAGTAATGGTGGATACAATAGGGTTATAAAACCCTAAAAACGACTGAAACTATGAATAAAATCGTTCCCTAAGTATTCCTCACGAATTCCACACTTGAAACACAAAAACTAGGGTTTGTATATATAGGAAAAAAGTCATGACGGCGTCACTTGTTAGTTGTGACGTCGTCAGTCCGCGAATCTTCTTTGGGCTTCTTCTGAGTCAGTTACATCGACGACGTCAGAAAGGATCTTGACGTCGTCCTTTGAGTGCTCTGACGGCGTCACAAGAAATGTTGACGCCGTTTCCAGGCGCTATAAACCAAAACTTAAGTATCCTCGAGTAAAGTTGCAATCTTGTCCTGTTTCTTTCCAAATTAAGTCCAAGTCACGTGTATTTCCTCCAAATGCCATCCAAGTGTTAAAAACACAAAAAGAAACGATTAATCACGTATTTTGGGCATATTTGCATGATTTAGGGGGTTTAATGACCCCGAAAAAGTGTATAAAATGACAGCTCATCAGTGCTTCATATATGTCAATCGTTATCAAATACAACGGGTATTGACTTGGGCCAAACATTATGGGCTAAGTGTTTTGCTAAAGTGCTTCCGCTATATGTAATCGTTATCAAATTTTCATAGATTTTCGATTATTTTCATATTGTTGTTGTATCCTGATTATAGTGCCTGATGCGGGTGATGCTCTCAACTTTTACAAACGGGCCTTGCCTCCTATTGCCCGTATATAATATGCGAACAACGTAGCCATTAGCTATAAGAGGCTTTGATGAACACAAGTATGTTCGATTAAAGATGCTAGCGTGTGTGATTTGGCGAGGCAAACTATTAGGTTTGCAGCCATTGCGGGTTTCCACTTTTTCTGATTCTTCAACTTTACTCTGAGCCTCATAATATCAGTTTGGTTGCTTTAGGTGTGTTATGTTAAACATCTAAGTTACTGATACGTATATGTGGATTACTAGTTGTATATAAAAGAGTGTCCTATAGCATTCTGTATAGAGCTTGCATAGAATACATTGACAATATTTTCTCGCCACATTTACTTGCCTTATACAATATTTAGTCGGTTTTTATCCTTCAATAGAAGAACTAATGGCAAAAATATGTACGATATCGATATAGTTACCTTTCACGGATTTCATATAGATGTTATACATATTTTTGTTATTAGCTCTTCTACTGAGTGACGTAAACATACTACTTTTGGTACGAAGTACATAGACGTGGCCATAACGTATTTTATGTTATCGTATTCAGTTCCTTATGTTATCGTATTCAGTTCCACAAAAGACCTCGATCATTGATAAAATGCTTCTACCAAAGAACGATGTGGGATCGAAGATAATGTCGTGACAAGTAATTTGGTGCAAATTACTTTTCGCCGCACCCTCTTTTATTCACTGCCCTTCTTTGAGCATGTCTACCTTATCACTGATCATGGCCTTTTGTGGAGCTGGAAATCGAACCACATAAAGTACGTGGATTTAAATGTTGCATTTCTCCTAAATAGAAGACGTACGATATCAAATAGTATATAAACCTATTTCCCTCAATGACACAGCCTAAAACTCGACGTTAATTTGGCATATACAATTGTATCACTCGCTATTCTTCACTCCGTCGCGGAGCACGGGTTTAAAAACACATTCTATTCTCGTGTATCTTTTATTTTTTTAAAAAAAAGAAAAAGGAAACGTATTGTCGCGTACATTTTACAATTTATGACAACCAGAGTATAAAAAACCCGACAAACACATTTAACAAGAAGACCTCACAACAAAACCCAACCTGAAAACTTAAAAAACCAGTTTCGAATAATATAGTAACTCCTCTTTTTCTAAAACCCTCACACACTAAAAAACACACAGTATGAGCAGTACGGTTAACGATGTAGCCAGAGCAATCGCCGTCGCTCTCGCCTGGAACTCATCTCCCGATGATCGTAAATCGGCCTTAGCTTACTTAGAAGCCGTTAGTTTTTTTTATCATAAATTTGATCCATTGTGTGTTTTTATATAATGTAGCGTGTTTTGTACGCACTTTGTGTTTATTATACAACTGTGATTAATATTTTAGAAATTTTGTTATTTATTTTAGGTTATGTCATTTTACTTAGAATTTATTAGTACTATGTTTGAGTTAGGGATTATATTTCTGTTTAAAATAGATTTTGGTAGATGTTTTGTAAAATGTATAGGGTGCGTTTAGTTGGAAGAAACTTTTCCTAGTTTAAAATTTAGAAAATGCGTTTAGATGATTTTATATTTTCCATTTTGAACAAGACGGAAGCAAGAAAATTGTGTTTTGTATTGTTTTGGGTTTATGTCATTAAATATAGCAACAAACTTTTTTCAAAGTTCTGTTTTGGTAAGTGAGCTACAAAATGTCTTATAAACTGTTACGAACTTTTAATAACCGTTCCAATATGCATATTTTGCATATTGGTGACTTTTCATATCACAAAATGTGACGCGTGTCACTATTTCATATGTGACAACTCACGAAAATATGCATATTGGAAGTTTTTTGAGAGTTTGTGACATTTAATCGGACATTTTGTAATTCACGTACCAAAACAGGACTCAGAAAAAAGTTCATCGCTATTTAGGCCGGTAGTTATTTCGTGTGAGGTTTGTACAATGTATGTGTTTTATGAGAATACATACTTTTATTTACAGTTTAATTACTTTGTAACTTGAGTATTTTTTTTATATATGTTGTGCGCGAAAACCGTAAAGCGTTGCTTATGAGACATTATGTAGGTTGTTTATAGGATAGTAGGCTATGATGATTTTATTTGAGTTTATTTTCGTGAAAATAGGTAGGTTGCTTTTGTGGTGTTTCACTAAAGGGGTGTTTGGTTTAGCGTATATGTAGAGATTATGGGCACATTTAAGTTTGGAAAAGCCGATCAGCTCATTTGTAACTGCTTATGTGCTTATCAACTTGAGCTTATGGACTAATAGACCATAAACTCAGCTAAAAAAGCTTGTAAGCTGTTAAAATGGAACTTATCGGCTTTGGAAAAGTTCAATAAGCTCGTCAGCTATGCATTACGATAAACTAAACACCACCTAAATACACCTCAGTCGTCCTCCATTAAGTATTTGGACATACTTTGCTTTCGTATTGTAGCTTGTTTAAGGACTTTTTACGTTCTTTCTAAATACACCTTCTTCTTTAAGAAGCTGAATGTGAGTAATCAAAGTCGAAATGCAAATGAAATGAACGATATAATAAAGAATACACTAGAAGAACAAAAGCTAAATGAAAAGTTCGCGAGTGTAAATGTTTATAATGTGTATATCTGGAAAATTGCTTGCTAGTTAAGTGTGAAAATATTCACTCCCGTAAATTTATATAAGAAAGCTTTAATTATCTTTGTGTTCCTTGCTGCAGGTAAAAGCTGGGGATGTACGTGTTCTAGCAAGCACGTCGTTTATTTTAGTTAAGAAAGACTGGACTTCTGAAGTTCGTTTGCACGCGTTTAAATTGTTGCAGGTCTTTTCTTCTCTTTGCTGATTTTCTTTCTATTGTCTGGTTATTTATATGTCAATATTGGTAGTTATAACTATTCATGTGGAGAGTGAACTGGATTTACTGTTGTAGTATGTTTTACAGTTAAAGTAGAATATATATATATATATATATATATATATATTGGACACTTGGAAAACACTTACCCTCAAAGCTTATGCATCACGTGTCTTCCTTACAGCATCTAGTGCGGCTACGATGGGAAGAACTTAGCCCTGACGAAAGACGAGAGTTTGCGAAGGTTTCTATTGAGTTAATGAATGAAGCTGCACAAAACCATGAAGAGTGGGCTCTTAAAAGTCAGACAGCTGCACTAAACGCCGAGGTCTAATTTTTTCATGTTGGCTTATTAAGCCACGTGTTCAAGTCTATTCCACTTACTGCTTAGTTTGTTTTTTGTTAATTTTGCATTTATTTTGGTGCAGATTGTCAGGAGAGAAGGTGAAAGTCTGTGGCAAGAGCTTCTACCATCTCTAGTAGCTCTTTGCAGCTCTGGCCCCGCACATGTAATGCTAACATCTTGTTCTGCTGTTATGTACTTTTACTAAAGCTCATCAAATTTTGTGTAAGGCAAACCAAGCTGATTTGTGTTCTAGTTTTAGGCTGAGATGGTGTGTATGATGCTAAGGTGGCTTCCTGAAGATATCACTGTTCATAATGAAGACTTGGAAGGTTTGTTTTTATAATTGGATTGTTAGTCTTGCTCCCATTAATCACGACCACTGTCCATGATTTAGTTAAGCAAATAAACAGACCATAGATTCCCCATTCATTTAATAGTTTTTTTTCGCAAGATGATAGATTCAAGTTTCAGAATACAACTTGTAGTGGCGTTCGTGTACCATACAACTAAAATTTCATTTGCATTGATGTCGTACAAGTGTCAAAATATATAGCATCAATAGGACTACCAGATAAGATATTTTCTCAACGTAAATTGGAGGGTAATACATTTACCATTCTGAAGTGCAGTTTTTTGAAGCTTAAAGATGTATGTTACAACATAGAGGTACTTGCCGAGAAAGACTAAAGACGGGAGGGCAATTCCATATATACCCAAAACAAATGTCATAATTCCATATTTCCCCAACACATGCTTCAAAAGCATTGTACATGTGCATTGGAAACTTGTCATTTGGGTAAATATGGAATTATGAAGTTTGTTTTGGGTATATAAGGGAAATATCCCTTAATAATATACCAATAAATCTAATGCACTTTTGCTGTATGGCATCTGTAACTAAACCACATTTATAAAAAGTGAAGTGGCATCTGTAGCTGTATGGCGAGGTAAACAACCACTGTTGTTTAAGCTAGTTCTTACTTTTTAGAAGTTTATAGCTTGAATAGATTAAATTCAGACTGATTTGGATTGAATTAAGTACATGATCCACCTAAATCGGTAAACTGATTGGACCAACATTTCGATCAGCTGATCACTTTCAATGATTTTTTGCTTTCTATAATTTATGCAGGTGAACGTCGTAGACTGTTGTTGCGTGGGCTAACTGAATCTTTACCTGAAATTTTGCCATTGTTGTATACGGTGAGTATATTTATATATATATTTTTGGCTATCTATATAAATTCCATAGTTGTGCTTATTTTGTTACATTTCGCATTTAAACAGCTATTAGAGAGGCACTTTGGATCTGCCATGACTGAAGCAGGTAGGCAACAATTTGACATTGCGAAGCAGCATGCAGCTACAGTGACAGCTACTCTTAATGCTATTAATGCATATGCTGAGTGGGCTCCTTTGCCATATCTTTCAAAATATGGCACAATCCATGGGTACGATCTTTTGTTCCTTCCTATGCAATTATATATTGGTTCTACTTTTTGTTTTGTTCTGATTGTGAACTATTAGAATATATAAGCGCGTGTTTGTCAAATGTGATTCACTATTGACTACTTTCAGCCTTTTCATCTTACTTTTGCTATAGATGTATGCACATGCATGTGATGTCTCTTGTTTGAACATATACTAGTTCTAGGAACCAAGATGATCGGAGTTTGGTACTCTTTTTTATTGTTTTCGTAGACCACATTCACATTCATATGTATAGTTACATGGTGGGTGTTTGGATTAAGGTGGAATTGATTGTGTTTGGGTATGTTTAGTTTGGTTATTGACACCCATTTCCATTTCACCCCAGTATCTGTCATCAAACTTGTACCCATGGTGATTCGTGCAAACCAAAGGCCTCTTTGACAAGGATTAAAAAGATAGAGAACCGAGTTGTTACAGAAGTTTGATATTGATGGGTCTTGATTTTATTGGCGTATATGATATTAGTTTCTTTATATCATTGAAACTAAGCTACATGTATTCTTCTTATCTGTCCGTTTCGTGTCTTTCTAGTTCCGAGTTGTATTATGTTTTCTTTTTATCCACGTGTCCCTAAAAATAAAATATGTTTGTAACTTATTATCTTTTCATCATGTGTGAGGCGTGCTCCGATTTCTACTTCATTATTGTGTATTTACTATAAATAAGATACTCAGTAATATCTAGTATTATCAATTTCAGTCTGCATTCATGTGTATAAATTACTCCATTTATGTAATTCTATCCGAAGCCTTTATAATACATTCTTTGCCTTTACAATACATTCTTTCACGCAGTTGTGGCATCTTACTATCTTCTCCCGATTTCCGACTTCATGCATGTGTGTTTTTCAAGCTTGTGTCTTCGAGGTAAGCAATTTATTGGTACTTCTTCTGTTTTCAATAAAATTTAAGAATCCGTTAGCTAGAACGAACCAAATTATTATGGTTATATTTTGTTGTTAAACACCTAAATGGATAATTAGAAAAGGACACCTTAATTGACATGTAAAGAGTTTTTAATAATATGATCCGAAGAGGTGTTCCAGTCTGGCTGAAATGTCATTTTGATGATTCCTTCGTTTTGAGTTGTCTACAGCAGGGGACCTTCTGATGCAGACTCTGATTATGATTCTGCAATGAGCAGCATCCTTCTTATGTTGATGAATGCATGTACAACTCTTTGAACGTATCATAGTCGGGCTCTGGTATCATGAATGATAATGACTTTGAGTTTATTGAGTGTATTTGTGAAAGCTTAGTCTCTTTGGCTTCTACAAACTTGCAATGGTTAGCTGTATTGTGATTTTTTTAGTTTCAACTTATCCAAAAATTAAATGATTAGAACTTATAAGTTTAACTTGCCTGTCTTTGTAGATGATGCAGTATTTCAGACATTATAAGCTTGAGTTGCACTACCAGTCTCTTGCATTTTGGCTGGTAATTTTTTTCTGCGAATGGATTTGTGTAAGGTTTCCATAGTAATATGTACTTAAAAGTTTAATCATGTTTGTTTATAATGGTAGCCATTTATAAGAGACTTGCTGGCAAAGCCAAAGACCTTTGCTGGAGATGGCTCAGTTGGCAATCTGGCCTCTGGTTCAGTGCAGGCTGATAATCATAAGCAAAGGACCTTATCTTTTGTGAATGATGAGATCTGTAGTGTCATATTGGATACATCTTTTCAACGAATGCTTAAAAAAGATAAACTTCACCCTGGACATGAAGTTTATGCCGGGAATCTGGAATTATGGAATGATGAGTTTGAAAGCAAGGGAGAGTTTAGCCAGTATCGTTCAAAGTTGGTATGCATGCCTATATATTTTCCAATTTTTCTAATGTTACTGTTAAAGTTATTTTGGATTTTGCTGCTCCTCTGGTAGACGGTAGTTATTGTTGCTCGTTTAATAATTGGTTAACAGTATAAAGTCCAGATAGCACTTTGTGAAACATCTGTCTTTATACCCTTTACTCTTGCTTATGCGTGACTGCTATGTGCAGTTGGAACTAGTTCGACTTACCGCTTCTTTCAAACCTGTAATAGCTGCTACCAAAGTTTCTGACAGAGTAATTATGATCATCAAGAGCCTCCTGCTTGCTCCGTCGCCTTTTCAGGTGTGAATAATACTCTATCTGTGTTCTCTAAGTTCATATTTGTAGAGGTGGCATAATGTGGTGGGTCCGGACTCCGGATGGTGAGCAAATAGGTCAAAACATGTAATGTTTGTAAGGGTTGGATTGGGTTGATCTGAAACACTTCTAGAGGCGATGGGTCCCTTCTTGAAGTGATAAGTTACCTGATTTAAATTAAGTAGGGAAGTTCTATGCTTTAAAAGTACACAGTCGACTTTCATCTCATTTTGTTTATTTACCCGTTATAACCTGACGGTCCTGAATCAACCCATCTATAAGTAAGTGGGTCGAACTGTCATCTTTAGAAGTTGGTATTCTGTTACTTGTCAGTGCATCTTTTAGACCTGTCATCTTTACCTGTCTCAATTCAAAATCTTCAGAACTTGGTCGTACTAGAAAGCATGCACCTGGCTGTGGAGAATGTTATGATAGCTGTTTTTGATGGCCCTAATGATGATAACGTGTCTGCCTCTGATGCTCAACTTGCTTCATGCAGAATACTAGAAGGTCATCTTTCTTGTCAACTTTCTTACAGTCTAAGAGCTTTTAACATTCTCATCCAATGCTAAATACACCATTTATTGTGAATTGAAGGTCTACTTCAGCAGCTTATTTCTTTAAAATGGACGGAACCTGAATTAATTGAAGTGCTTGGGTACTATTTAGAGGCAATGGGTCCTTTCTTGAATTATTATCCTGATGCTGTTGGAAGTGTCATCACTAAACTATTTGAGCTCTTAACCTCCTTGCCTATAGTTGTGCAGGTTTGGCTTTCAGTTATACTTCTATATAGAACCCCACATATATATATTGAATTATATTACATTGCTGCCTTTTTTTGGCAGGATCCTGCAACCAGTGCATCTAGATATGCAAGATTACATATTTGCACATCCTTTGTACGATTAGCCAAGGCTGCCAACACCCGACTTTTACCACACATGAAGGTAACTCAACTAGTATCTGTTATCGAGTGTCGTATGCTGTTCAAAACTATAAGAATAGTATTCGAGTGTCATATTAATAAACTATCTAAAGCTGATTTATTTAATTTATTGATTTTTTTGATTTTTTTCTCACTGAATCTATTGTATAATAGGGCATAGCAGATACAGTATCATATCTGCAAAAAGAAGGAAAATTGCTTCGTGGCGAGCATAATCTTTTTGGTGAAGCATTTCTTATCATTGCTTCTGCAGCTGGGTAATTTTCGTACTTCGCTATTATTAGCTTTGCTTGTTGTTTGAAGTTGACCGCATTGACCATGTTTTGTATATCGTTACAGACCTCAACAACAGCAAGAAGTTATGACCTGGTTGCTGGAACCTTTTAGCCATCAGTGGATGCAACTCGAGTGGCAAAATGCATATTTATCTGACCCAGCAGGTGTGATTAAACTATGTGGGGAAACACAGTTTATGTGGTCACTGTACCACACTGTTACATTCTTTGAGAAAGCACTTAAAAGGAGTGGTATTAAAAAAAGCAGCACAAATACTGATACTAATAGTTCTACTGCATCTTCTATTCCACATCCATTGGCATCTCATTTGTCCTGGATGCTACCACCTCTGCTCAAAGTAATTTCCAAAGGCCAAAAATGTCTTCTTCTCGTGTCATGTTTTGTGTTCAATAACTGATGATCTATTTTTTTTTCTGCAGCTTCTTCGTGCTATACATTCCCTTTGGTCGCCATCTGTAGCTCAAATTTTACCTGGAGAAATAAGGGCTGCTATGAGTATGACTGATGGTGAGCGAACCAGTCTTTTAGGGGAGATTAACGTTAAAATCCCCAAAGGTGCAACCACTTTTGCCGATGGCTCCAACTCGAACATGAAAGATGGAACTGCGGAATCAAATGAAACTGATATCAGGAACTGGTTAAAGGGTATCAGAGAAAGTGGGTAAGTAACTTAATTTATAATCTTATAAACAAATTGTTTACCTTCGTTGAACCTTAGTTACTGTTTTTCACAAGGATTCTTCATATCAGGATGCTTGTTACAATTATGCATCTATTAAATTTATCTAAGTAGCTACATTACATATGATTTATAACAAATTTTCATGAACTTTTGCCACTTGTATTCTTTCCGATATACCCAGAAGTTGCAGCATTAGATTCAATTAAAAAAAGCTGAAATTGCAAAAAAAGAATCCAACCAAGTTTTTCTGCTAGTATTGTTGTCATTTATTATTATTTTCCTGGCATAGTTGATGCCCTATTTGATGAATCCCCGTAAATTATTGCAAACCATGGAGTTACTAATTGTTAACTACTGTCACCAGGTATAATGTATTGGGTCTATCTGCAACAGTTGGTGATGCATTTTTCAAAAGCATAGATTTTTCGGCGGTTGACTTAGCGCTAATGGAGAATATCAATTCGATGGAGTTCAGACATATAAGACTGCTTGTTCACTCAATCATGATACCACTAGTAAAACATTGCCCATCAGATCTATGGGATGTTTGGCTAAGAAGGCTCCTCTATCCTCTGCTTGTATATTCTCATCAGGCTCTTAAAATCTCATGGTCTGGTCTTATGGATGAAGGGAGAGCAAAGGTTCCAGATCTTCATGGGATTCAAGATGGAACAAATTTAAAAGTGGAAGTAATGGAGGAAAAGCTACTCAGAGATTTGACCCGTGAGATTTGTTTGCTTCTTTCGGTTTTATGCTCGCCCGGATTGAATTGTGGGGTCCATCCTGAGCAATCATCACCTAAGGATATGGATGTCTGGTCTAGCTGTTTAGTTGGGTGAGTATCGCATACATATTCGTAAGCCCAAGGGTTATTATATGTAGAGGTGTCGTGATGGGTAACAGGCAGAGTGGTTTGTTCCAGGTCAAACCATGTCAGGTCGGGTTGACCCGAAATCACTTTTCATCCTAAATTATCAAGTTTTAATTAAAGTTAGTGAGGGACATACAAAGGCTTTATACATTAAATTACACCTTGGGCGACCTTTAACCCATTTGCCATGTTCGATCCATTTTGACTACTCCCTCCGTACCACATTAAGTGTCCATAACATAAAAGCACAAAGTTTTAGGTGCAATAAATTGTTACAACTATTAGTTAATCAAATGACAATTATACCCCTAATAAATATACTTTAAAAACTCAAAAAGTAGAAAAAAACTTAATGGGCCATATATTCAAAGGGCAAAACTGGAAATTTAGTTATCAAGATTTCTTCATTTATTGTATTGGACACTTAATATGGGACGGAGGGAGTATAATATAATCACCAATATTCACAAATTGACAATTACATGCAAAAAAATGGATTTTTATCTGCTCTTTCAATATTTTTTAAGCATGTTGGAGTTTTACAAGAATTTTTGCAAAAGAGTAGCTAAAATCTTGAATAGTCTTAAAAACGTGAAAATAGTTGTTTCGTGGTCATTTAGGCGATTTTTATAGATTTGTTATGCTTTTGTGCAAACAATTGTAAGTTTTTCCATAGTACTATATACTTCCTAGATGAACCCATTTAATCTATATAACATAACTCAGATCGTACCATTCATAGATCGTACCATTCATAGATCGTACCATTCATATATATATATACATGGTCGTAATGGCTGTATTATGATCTAATATTTCTAACTTGTAATATATATGCGACTCCTTGCAGGTTTCTTTTAAAGAACAAGGATATAGCTATTCCTGTTTTGCATTTGTGTTTAGATGCTTTTAGATGGACGGATGCTGATTCGACATCTAAAGTCGCGTCCTTCTGTGGGATCGTAGTTCTTCTGGCTGTTTCGACAAGAAATATTGAACTCCGACAATTTGTTTGTAAAGATCTGTTCTCTGCCATGATCCAAGGTTTAGCGCTCGAGTCAAATGCTTTAGTCAGTGCCACTTTGGTTGGTCTCTGCAGTGAAATATATGTGAACTTCTCCAAGGAAGACCCCACGCCCAAACAAGTTAGTACTCGTTAATCTATGCTTTCATTGCTTTGCCAGTTATTAAGTTTTTTTTTATCTTTGAACAAAAAGTAGGGAAATCTATGCTTTTCAATTATTAAAGGTGACAACTTCAATCGATTTACATATAAATGGGTTGTGTTTTTATCAATAATGGGTCAAATAAAAAATAGTTTGAACGAGAACGGGCTAGACGGGTCGAGAGTCGCTCAAAGGCTATTTTGATGATTTGATTTATACAATCCTAATATTTTTCTATTCGACGGATTAGTTTCTTATTGTAAGCATGAAAACAGATCAATTAGTTATAAACGGTTCTAGAGAAATGGACAAAGAGAGTGCGTGTGGGCAGGGGCGGAGCCAAGTGAGGCCCAGGGTTGGCCATGGCCCATCCAAAACATTTACTACATACTAATGACATTTGTATATTGTAATGTCTTAAATCTATTTAGTAGTTTTGGGCCCACCCAAAGGTAAATTAACTCTCATCCAAATACATATCAGTAATATATTTAGACGTGGAGGGTTTCAAATTACTGAAGCTTCATTCGTGAATGGTTAATAAAAATAATCAGAGCACTTGTTTTTACTTCTCATTAGTATCTAGGAGATGGTAATTTAGTAATTAATATTGAGTGAAGAGACTTTTAGATTAGATTATGTTTTAGATAATCTTATTGAAAACCTTTTTAATTATTATTAAGACTATTAAAAATGTATTTTTCTTAAGTTCTCTTTGTATTTGTTTCGGCCTAAAATCCTGGCTCCGTCACTGCGTGTGGGAGGAGTCAACCTAACCTGGTTTGAATGTCAGGAATTTTTTTTTGGCAAAAAGTGTGTGGGGGTGAACCCAACCTGATCATTTTCAACCCGAACCGTTTTGACCAGTTACTCATCCCTCTTGAAAAATCAACACAGTGTGACTGGCTATGTGACATATGAGCAAATATCCTCACTATAAAACCTTACCAATATGCTTTGTATCAGAAAACCTAAATAGCAAATTTTGCATGCTTTGGTTGATTTCTATTCGCAAAGTGCCTTAACTCGTTTTTTCTACAGATTTTGCTATCTCTGCCCTGCATTGCTCCCCAAGATTTGCTTGCCTTTGACGAAGCATTGGGGAACACCAGCAGCTCTAAGGAACATAAACAGCTTATGAAAAGCTTCTTGTTGGGTGGTACTGGAAACCAGTTGAAAGCCCTCGCTAATCAGAAGAGTGTGAATGTAATCACGAATGTTGTCGGTAAGAACCTTCTGCAATCTATTTTATTATTGTCTGTCTTGTTCATACTTCGTTTCAGTTTCATTGTAAATTATTTACATATGTTATTTATAGATGTGTGTATCTGTGTGATATATACATGAACAAATATGTATATATTTATACAGTACATATACACATATATGCAAATATTGTGTGATACGAACCAGATTCGATCTAAAGATAAAACAAATAGTAACAATAAATAACGAACAAGATAAATAGTCCATATTCCAGAGATAGACAAACTCTCCCGATGTTTCACTTTCGAGAGGTAAACCGACTCTCTCATTTGACACCCAAATCAGTAATCCGTATTCATTATAAAAATGATTGTAATCTTGATGCTCTGTGTATGTTAATAGACACCCTGATTCTAATACACGTAGGAAAGCAAATGTTCTCTAAGACTTGTTCATTCCTAATAAAGCTGCAGTATAAGTGAGGATTGAAATTTTTAGGTTTTCTGATGCAAAAATTGTTCTCTTAAGACTTGTTCATTCCTAATACATGTGTATGTGTACATCCACATGCACACATACATTGAAATTTGTATTTAATAAATTAACAACTCTTTTCTGTTTTTGATGGTTTAACCCCATTAGCAATTTTAATCTTTTACTGCGTACTCAAATCGGAGCTCATTTGACTAATACTTGATACTGCATTTTGTGTTTCTCAGCAAGGCCTAGAAGCTCACTTCCTACCTCAGAATCCAGAACAGAGGATGGAGGTGCAATTGGTTTGGCTGCTATTATGTAAGCTGGTTTCTTAGCTCGATCAATTTATGTACAAAAACGAGCTTTTGTTCAGTTTCGGGTACAAAAGAAATAGTTTGCAATGATATCCACCATCGAGCAAGGTCTCTTTTTGCTTTATGTAACAAAATATTACTCCTTACCTTAACTAAAATCAGGATTGCGGGCTATATGCTTTGAGTAATGTTATTAGTATTTTGTTTCTTGTTTTTGTATCCAACATGGATCTTGCATCATATCATATCTAATATTTAGTGTGGCTTGTGTCGTGTGTCGTGCTTTTACCGAGTATTGTTTTTGTACCTCGCACTTAAACTTGAAATGCTGGATGTATGTTATATTTTCTTTGGAACATTACATGTGTTATCAATGAATATTCATGCAAAATATGCAATATTAAATGCTTTTTTGTTTAGTCATGAGGGTGAACTCTACTATACAGAGTACATTATTAGGCGGCCTCAATTCTGTGGATTTCTCCCCCTACGACATGAAACTCGCTCACCAGAAATACACCGCGAGATTTGATTTATTTATAGCAACTAGGGGTGGAAACGAGCCGAGCCTGCCAAAGCTCGAGCTCGGCTCGTTTATAATTTAGAAAGCTCGAGCTCGAGCTCGGCTCTTTTTCGAGCCTTATGATTTGAGCTCGAGCTCGGCTTGTGGTATGATATATAAAGCTCGAGCTCGGCTCGTTTGTGATGTGCTTATAAAAAATTAAGCTTGACTTCTTGAGCTTACTTGTTCGGGCTCGTTTATCTAGAGCTCGTTTATTTGTTTTGAGCTCGCTTACTAAAGCTCGTTTAAGCTCGCGAGCCTAGTCGAGCTTTGTATATAAAGCTCGGGCTTGGGCTCGATTATTAAATGAGCTCCAATTTAAGCTCGGGTTCGAGCTCGTTTAGGCTCGATTCGTTCCAGCTTTTTACCAATCCGATCCCTCGGCTCGTTTCCACCCTTAATAGCAACGCAATTACTGTGACAACTGTAAAAATCCAAGCTAACAATCGTTAGTGTTGTGTACCATTCATGTAATATTTCAATTTCATTAATTTTTAATTATAAATTATTTGGGTCATTTTGTGCATAACTTTTTATTTTTGGAACCCTAGTCTAGAATCGTGCCTTCTGCGTACGATTTTAAGAAGACGTCTTAACAACTAACGATATGCTCAAAGGTCATTTAAACAATGTTAATAATCACAAATAAACATAATAGATCCACTTATATGAACTTAGGCCACCTCGTTCATTATAACTTGCAAGTCTCCCGGTAAACCCGTTATTTCGTAAATTTTTACGTTTTTGCATCTACGCTTCGTATAGCGGACTTAAAACACTTCAATATGGGCTAAGTGTATAACTTCACTCTTAACCAACATTATTTATCACATTTTACATTTAACCTACAATAAACTACAAATTATACAAAACTATACCTTTTTACACAAAACTAATACATTATAGCATGCAAAATAATACCTACACTCAATAAATTCATACATAATTATATTAAACACCAAAAATCAATATTCTTGCCTCCCTTTGACCCTTAAATTCGTCATTCTCACCTCACATATCCTCAAATAGATTAATTGCTTCCTTTCACTTTATACACTCCACTTCCCCATTTTACCCAAATTTATCTTACACCTTCATTATTACTCATCCCACTGTTCTTCTAAATATTTCTCTCACTAAATCTAAGATTTCTCTTCCCCTTCCCCCCTTGCTGTTGTCGTACACCTCCACACACCACCACCTTCATCCAAAAATTTTTCTATTAATTATCTACACTAAAACGCCATTCTTGGTATGCTTGTAAAGTTTGGTGGATCGAATCAAAGATTTGGGCACTTCTTTGGTGATCTTTCTTGAAGATTTGATTGGGTTTTTATAAAAGCAAGTGGGTAATGATGTTTAGCATAATATAGAAGGCCTATAAGGTATTTTGATTTTGGTTTGGATGCTAACTGGGTCCGAAAATCAGCCCCTATCAAAGAAGGGTTTCTTGTGTTTTTAATCACTAGTTGATTATTCTTGTAAGTCTTTAATCTTCTTCTTTATTTTTCTTCTTTTAATGAATGAATTGCATGGCTATTAATTCTGGAAAAAATGAAGTTTTTGATGTTTAAAGAGTATGGTAGGATCAAGGATGGCATTGCATGGTGTTTGGATATGGTAGAATTGATGTTTGGATTTGATTTGTTGAAGTTGTTGGGACTGTTTTTACATCAGTAGCTAAAAAGGTTGTTTACGAAATATTTTTGGTAATGAGACCCTTGGGAATTTTGATATATTGATAGGCCTAATTCTTATGTACATATGGCTAATTGGATAGAAATTTATCTCCTCCGGATGAGTGAGATACGACCATTTTACCAAAACGTGTCGAATCTGACCTAGTGGTAGGAAATGGAGCATAACACCATTTTTTTTGCAAAACTTTTATAAAAAAAATCATTATACCAGTAGAGGACCCTTAGTAGTATCACCTCCAATTGATTTCACTTAAATAGCATCCGTAGATTTCAATTTGCGTCCGTTTTCGTAAGCTAAATAAATTTGTCACACCTTGTTTGAGACAATTTTGAAAAGTTAAATAGAGTAGTGTGTATAGAAAGATTTTTTACTTGGAAAGTTCTGGATAAATTAATAGTGACCTAGATATATGTCTTAGGTACACGTACCCGTTTGGTTGGGGCGATAACTGTTTCGGATGGGTGAGTTATCGCCGATTTTCTAAAACTAATCAAATCAGAGGTACTGTTGGAAATAAGGGTATAACTTCAGAATTTTGGACTAACTTTTTAAAATAAAAACGTGCTACCTGTAGAGAACATCTAGCGCTATCATCTCCCGGTGACCTCACGTCAATAGCATTTTTAGATTTCATTTTATGTCCGTTTTGATGAAGCGGTTAATTTCAGAAATAAATCTATTGAAGGGTAAAATGGTAATTTCACCCTGGTTTTAGAAATTCTAAGTAGTGGAGGCCCACATTTCTGGAAAATAGATTCATAGAGATTCCTGTACGCGAAAACCTCGTGCTTATATCTATTACGGATCTTGACTTATGCGCGTGTTAAGTTGGGTAAGTTTCAAAAATTTTGGGTAAATAAAGACTTTTGTTAGACGTAAAACTTATATGGACACTTTGGAAGTTTTAGGTTATGAAGTAAACTTAAGTATATCCTATAAGTCATATTAATTCAGATTTAGACTTGTGTTTTGAGTATGTTTGACCTATACATCTAGGACGCAATGCCATACTTGATTCGATTAAAGAACAACGTTTTATAAAATTCTTCTTTTATTCTATTCTCTTTCGTGTGAGTACTAGTTGTTTATTTTTCTAAGTTGCGCCATTTATTTTAGGTCGCACTTAGGGGGTTTGATTTACTTCAGCTACTATTTTGTCGATTTTTCTGTTTCGCACAAGGTGAGTTCATAGCCTCACTTTTACTTATTTACTGTTTTATAAACTCCGGGAGAGATTACATGCTATGTTTTAACTTTTAAACGCAAGTACTTTAAACTGTATGCTATCCTGATTATTGCCTGATATTAATGACTAAGTCCCTTCTCTGCTACTTAAGTCCCCTGTTGATCATGAATCGTTAGTTGCTATTGTAGTAAGCGTGAGTGTGATCTATCGGGACTGACAATCCCCGTCCGAATTTATGGTTCTAGATAACCATGTGGCGCATTTAACATTTGAGGTATTCCTAGGGTTATTGGCATAATACCTTATTTTTATTGGGGCAACAATCATGTTAATGTTTCGGTGTCACGAGCTTAGTGCATTAATAATTGCTTTGACATGAATTCGTTTCATTTGTTAATACAAATAATGTCTAAAAACGTTATTTAAATTTTTCGACCTCTCAACGTTTTGATAATAACAAAATGTAAAAACGTTTACGATAAAATTAAACGTTTACAAATTATTAATTGTAAAATTCAATTTCTAAGATTAGTGATCACTTAAGGTATGAACAAACAAATCATTAAGCATGATTAGTGATCAAGAAAATATTTTTTCTCCTATCCATTACATTTTTACAAAAGATTTTCACAAAATTAATTATACAAAATATTTTCTAATTAAAAAAAAAGTTTTATTAAAAACTTAAAATTTGAAATTCAAAATTTTCCTTCAAAACGGAAGCTTCTACACCAGATACAACCTTCCCCACAAAAAGACAAAAAAGGGAACGGAGTCTACTGACGGCCCCCTTATAGGCATGGCGGCCCCCTTATATATCTGGGACCGCCGAGACCGCTGCCAGTTACCGTTGGTTTTTTCTGCCTATAAATACTGGTTCACCCCTAGCTGAAAATCAGACCTCTTTACACGAATTTTCTCACACTTCTTTCTCTCTCTAAAAATCTTCTTTCTCTCACTAAATATCTTGATCACTAACATCTCTTGATCTTGTTTCAAGTGATCTAATCTCTTCTTCTCATCTCTTCCCTCTCATTCAAGTGCAAGAGAAGAACACTCGTATTCGTCAAGAAACGAAGTGTTGATTTGTGATCTCTTCTCCTTTCTTCTAAGTACCAAATCTCTATTGTAATTATCTTGTGTATTTGTGTGATCCAGATAGTGTGTAAATCCGATAGTGTAGATCTAGTGATTGTGTATTGATTGTGAAGTGGTAGATTGGTTCTAGCTAAGATTATGACTCGACATTTAGCTTAGTGTCAGAAAATAACGTAAGCGACGTGTAAACGGTTTTCTTTGTAACACCCTCAAATCTAAGAACGCATCGGAATGTTTGAATATCCGAGAGCGTTACATTATTGGATCAATAGCACAAGATATGAGAACGACCACTAAACGTATCGTTTGAAAAAGATACATTGGATTTAGAAAATACTTGTTTGATACATAAGCTCATGGCTTCAAATTGTTCAACGATATAAATAAAGATTCCGGTTTATAACAATTGTCCCCAAGATGTAATAAGACCCCAAATCTTAAGTGTTGACTCTTCAATTATTGACTCCCAATGTATCATCGCACCTCGTGCCTTACTGACCTGAAAAACATGCTTAAAACGTCAACATAATGTTGGTGAATCCATAGGTTTATGTAAATCAATTGTAGGACCGCAAGATTTCCAAGTGTATGATTTAGCAACAAATGCAAACATCATAAAAAGTAATTACGTTTTCCTAAGCTCATGACACCGAAGCTCGACATATATGAATGCAAATATACATTTGCCAACAAGTGTCCGTGAATGATGTGCTAACCCCGCAACATCCCAAATTCGACATGGTATGCGCTCGTTCCCAGTGATAGCTAGTCACCCGAACGGGGATTGTCAATCCCTAATAGATCTATCCATAACATTCGCGCCCACACAATGTAATTCCCAATCACATCTATGCAATTAACAGTTCATGATCATGGACATATCGGGTTATGGTAACTCAGGCAAACACGTAATCATGGTAAAAATGTACACTTGCGTCCAATTTGTAAAACAAAGCATGTTCTCACCCCAAGAAATGTAAATCATTTAAATAATTGTAAAGCATGGGGCTATGAACTCACCTTAGCAGGTAGTTCCCCGAATGATAATAACTATCCAATTAAGCAGTGGATCACGCCGTCAAGTACCTAAGTAAGTACGGTCAAGTCTTAGTTTACACATTCAAGCTAACGACTCATTGTATAAGCTAAATTTCATTTTAAGTTTATATATATACCGTTATCACTTGTGTGGTGGTGCACACGGTTATTGTTTTTACAATGTCTATGGTTCTCGAGAAACGCGAAATCATGGTTAATAAATATACTTATTTATTAAGCTGATAATTAAACCCGTTCAATGTCCGCATATCTAAATGTCGACCGATTCGTTAAGTGTTTTATTTATTCACTTTTGTTTCACAATTATATCCTTAAGTTCCTTAGAAATACAAAACGACCCCTGGGTTTATAAATACACTTTATTTACATTTTAAACCTTTTAATTTTGATAATTACTAAATTAGTCTTTTAGGTTCTCAAGGTTTCAATTTAGGCCCTTATTGTTTCACAACAACCCCTATGTTTTCAGAATGTTCAAATTAGTCCCTCAACTTATTTATAGCTCGAATGGTCAAATTTAACCCTCTAAGTTTCGAAGTTTTCATTTTTAGTCCCTTTATTTGCGAAAATTGCGTTTTTAACATTAAATAAAACCTAACAAGTGACATTTCGTTTTGTTGAGTGAAAATAAGCTGTCAAAATCGTTTCGGCTTTTAAATAAGCTCATCGAGCTTATTTTTGGCTTAACGGGCCTTATTGGGCCCGTTAAGGTCCGTTTAGTGTTTTAAAGATCCGTTATAGTTCTAACAAGTTTAGGGTCTCTCAATAAGCTCAGCAGGGTCTGATAGACTTAGAATAAGCTCGGGGAGCTTATTATGGCTTATTTCGAGCTTATTGGGCCCGTAAGCCCAATAGCTTAACCCGATACACCCTTCTAGGCTTCCCTTGGCTTTTTAGCTTATTTCCTACACGTTTCAATCTTAGTTTAATCTGTCTTGGTCTCAGCTTATTTGAAATAAGCCAATAAGCACTTGTAATGGGCTTTCGGGCCCATTAATGACCCGAAAAGGTTTTAAATCTATTTGGTTCGGCCCATTGGGGTCCACTAACTTTGTTTTAGTCTGTTAAGCACTTGGAAGGTTAATTTGCTTATTCGATAAGCTAATAAGCCCACTGTTGGGCCTATTGGGCCTAAACGAGACCTGATAGCCCCCTAGGCTTTTAGATTATTCCCCTATGAGTCCATTAAGTACATTAAGGTTCAATAAGCTTATTGAGTACTCATAAGGTCACCAATAAGCGGTCCAAGCTTATCGTGAGCTTATCCCTTTACGTTGGGCCCGTTAATGGGTTTGAAGGCCCATTAAGGGTTCGGTTGGTTTATACATGGTCCATTGTGGCCCGTTGTAATTTCTTAGCAAGGCAACTATGTTTAAGGCTTAGTGTCGAGTTTTCGTGTGATTTGTTACGTCTAAATTTAGGAAAAGCACATTCAAGGTTTTGGGGAAACCTTTACCACGCATGTTTTTGACTATGGTCGCTCAATACATACGCAAAAATACGTCATGCGCGTTCACGTGACATGTTTACACATTCGCACCATGCATGGTTGAAACCCATGCATGTTCACGTTCTCTTTACGTGCAACATATAAACCAAACGTGACCCTAGTCATAATGGTGAGACCACGTCGAATGTGGGTCGAGTCTAGCACTCATGAACCAAGTGGTTCATGCGCGTGTGACATGCATGGCGTGAACCACGCATGTTCATCGTGTTTGGGCTCACACCACCACATTCGACGTGTCCTCATGTCACGTGTAGAAACAAAAGAGACGAAATCAAAGGGTGGTCCGAATAGGGTTCACTTACAAGAGTCCTATGATTGAAATGGATGTCGTGTAGGAGTGAGCAACCTATACCGCGACAAACCCTAGCCTTCAAAGGCTTTCCAAATTCGTAACCCAACCTTAGTTCGTAGGCCTTCTCGTGATCTCGTGTTTGGGTTTGGTTATAGTAGACCCGAAGGGGTTCTTAGCTTTGAGAGAGAGTTTGGAGGTTTAGAACTTTGTTAAGTGTTAGTGTGAGTGTTATTTATAAGCAATGTGGGCTAGTTACTTCCCTTTGGTTCTTTCCTAACTAAAACGATTTAGCTTAGGTGGTTTAGGAGAGTTTTAGTTGCCTACACATGGTTTTGCCTAAAACTACTAAGTACAAAATCTTAATTACTATGTATATGTACAAGATTTTGCTAAGATATGAAATCTTATGGTTTTTGCGTGCTCCTCTCTTGCTAGCCGCGGCACAAAGAGATCCAAGGGAGAAATGGGTTATTAGCCAATGGGTAAAAGGTCATTAGGGGACCATTAGGACATGTATTAAATAGAACATGGATGTACAAGTACTTGTTGAGGTGATTAGGAGACCTTTTGTAGCAAATAAATCACCAAGGACGATTTTTATGTGGGTTTACTTGCCCACATTCGGCACTCAAGTGACATAAACACAAGATTTGATTAAATTTTGTGTTTAGGCTTTCAAAGTGGGTATTGGTTTGAGTCTAGTCATGTCTAAGTATTTCCGGGGTGTGTCCAAATGTATTTTATCGCCAAACGTAACCCTTTTTCGTGACCAATAGAAATATCCTACGCAAAGTACATAATTATCTCCCTAGTAATTATATATTACTTGGTGGATGTAAACCTCAATTTATTTTATGACCGTTTACATTAATTTATTATTTCTAGTCTACGCGGTTTAGCTTAAAGTAAATATTAAAAGTAACGCGTATCGGACTAAAATAAATAGTGATCATTAATAGAGTCGTATAATGACATGAAAAAAAAATGAGAAATGTTACATTCTTCGCCTGAAGGGAGCTTGTTGACATAGTGAAATCTCGAGTAGGATACTCGGGGAGTGGAGTAGGGCGAAGAAGAGCTTCGTAGCCAAACCACTATAAATCTTGGTGTCTTGGTTTGATTGTTCCTTTCCTTATCTCTTCATATTATTATCAATGTTATTTAGTTTTAGTTTAGATTGTTATATTGTTTGTTCACATTGTGAATTGGTTAGACATACAACTCGAATCTACATATTTTGTAAGCAACTGGAGCTTATCGTCAACATGAATTCCTTCTAATGGCATGACTAATGGTTCGTCAGCGTAACATTTCTTCAGATTAAATACATGGAAAGTGTGTGACTCTGCTAAACCTCTTGAGGTAAGTTTTCGCATCCTGAATGCAACATTCCGCATCTTTTGCTATCACTTTGAAAGGTCCCGACATAACTCAGGTTCAGCTTTGCCCGCTAACCGCACTTACGACACCTACAAGGTGAGACCTTGAGCATAACACTGTCTCAACTTCAAACTCCATCGGCTATCGCTTCCGATCAACGTAGCTTCTTTGTCGATCCATGTGCCCTTGCTCCTTTTGCTTGATCAGACCATCTTTTCCGTTGTTTTCTTGGATTAAATCTGCCAAGTCATTGGTCTTCCCCACCATCGTCCCACACACTGGTGATCGACATTTTCCGACCATAACAGTGCCTCATAAGGGCGGCCTTTAAGCAGCGTGATAACTATAGTATGTATGAAATCTCCGTTCGCAATGGCAAATGCTTAACCCAGCCTTTGCCAAAATCGATCACGTAGCATGTCCTCGAGAGTTTAAATAGTTCTCTTGCTCTGGCCGTCAATTTTTGGATGATATGCAGTGCTCATACTAATATCTGTACCCAAAACTTTTTGAAACGATCTCCAGAAATTTGAAGTGAATCTTCCATCATGATCACAGATAATTGAGGCATGTATCCCGTGTCTTGCCACTATCCTGTTCAGGTACAACCTCGCCAACTTGTCTAATGGATCGTTCTCCCTTATTGGCAAGAAGTAAGCAGATTTTGTAAGTCGATCCACAATCACCCAGATGGTGTCGAAACCTGTGACACCTAAAGTTTGCTGCTAAAAATCCATCGTGATATTATCCCACTTCCACTCGGGTATTTCAGGTTTTACTAGCAATCCCGATGGCCTTTGATGTTCGGCTTTGACCCTTGCACATGTCAGGCATTTGCTAACATACGTGGCAATGTCAGCTTTCATGTTTGGCCACCAATATAATTTCTTCACATCTTGGTACATCTTCTCGGAACCGGGATGGATAGAATATTTCGACTTGTGGGATTCGTGCATAATCACGGATCTTAAATCTCCATAGCATGGTATCCAACTCCTTCTGAGGCAAACAAAGTGTATCCATCAGCATGCGTTCCCACCTCTCCCTGGTATATCCCTTCGATTACACCGCCAACATCTTACGCGGTTCCAATCTCTCCTTGGGTATATCCCTTCGGATTATGCCGCCTACATCTTCATTTACGAGATTCTCTGGTTTCTGGGCTTCGATCTGAGCTTCTAATATTCGTTTGGGGAGATCCAAGCCAATCGTCATAACTAAAGCTCGAACCCGTAGTGGCTCAATCCGTTCCTTATGGCTTAGCGCATCGGCCACTATGTTTGCTTTTCCTGGATGATAACGAATATCACAATCGTAGTCACTCAGTGGTTCCAGCCAACGGTGTTGTCTCATGTTAAGCTCCTTCTGATCGAGAATGTGTTGTAAGCTTTTATGGTCGGTGAACACGGTGCATCTGGTTCCGTATAGATAGTGTCTCCATATCTTTAGGGCAAACACTACCGACCCAAGCTCTAAATCATGAGTGGTGTAGTTCTTCTCGTGAACTTTTAACTGTCGAGAAGCATAGGCAATCTGACGCATCATAGTAGACCACAAAGTCTTTGCTCCCCTCAGGTAAAGCCAGAATTGGTGCACTGCACAGCTTCTGCTTTATTAACTGAAAAGCGTTCTCTTCCTTTTCTCCCCAGTCGAACTTGATTCCTTTCTGAGTAAGTTTCGTCATTGACTTAGCAATCTTCGAAAATCCTTCAATGAACCTTCGATAGTAACCAGCAAGACCTAAAAATTGGCGGATCTCCGTTGGTGTCTTGGGAGATGCCCAATCTTTGATAGACTCTATCTTGGCTGGATCCACATGTATGCCTCTACTATCAATGACATGTCCGAGAAATTGTACCTTCGGAATCCAAAATTCACATTTTGAAAACTTTGCATACAACTTCTCTTTCTTAAGCAATTCCAAAATTTCTTTAAGGTGTTCTTCATGCTCTCTTTCGTCTTTTGAATAAATAAGTATGTCATCGATGAAGACAATTACAAACTTATCCAAGTAAGGTTTGCACACTCGGTTCATGAGGTCCATGAATACCGCAGGTGCGTTTGTCAGTCCGAATGGCATAACCTGGAACTCGTAATGGCCATACCGAGTTCGAAATGCCGTCTTTGGAATGTCTTGCTCTCGTACTCTAAGCTGGTGATATCCTGATCTCAGATCTATCTTCGAATAAATACTGGATCCTTGAAGTTGATCAAACAAATCGTCGATCCTCGGGAGTGGATAACGATTCTTTACTGTCAGTTTATTTAACTCGCGGTAGTCGATGCACATCCTGAACGAACCGTCCTTCTTTTTGACAAATAAGACCGGGGCTCCCCAAGGTGAGGAACTAGGCCTTATGAAACCTTTGTCAGAAAGCTCTTGTAATTGTTCTGACAATTTCGGATGGGGCCAATCGATACGGTGCTCGAGCTACGGGTGCGGCTCCAGGAATTAAGTCGATTTGGAATTCCACTGGTCGAGCTGGAGGAAGACCTGGCAAGTCCTCGGGAAATACTTCGGGAAAATCTCGGACGATTGGTACGTCCTTTATCTGTTTCCTTTCCGACTTGTCCTCCTCTTTCTTGGCGGATATCTGTGTTAAAAAGACCTGGCATCCTTGCTATTACTCTTAAGCTTTTAAACATGAGATAACTGTACAACCGGATTCTCTCTCGTTGCAACTATCCGTTGCCGAGATCACTCAGCACCAACACAAAAAGTCAAAGTTTCATTCCCGTAGGGAATTTGAACAAGTTTCTCATCGCACACGATCACGGCGTGACATCTTCTTAACCAGTCCATACCGATAATGACATCGAACTACCAAAATTTATTTGAGTAGGGGGGGGGGGGGGGGGGGGGGGGGGGGGGGGGGGGGGGGGGGGGGGGGGGGGGGGGGGGGGGTATTGGGGTTTTTTTTATATTTTATGATCTCTAAGAATTAGTTCTTTGTTGAACAATGGTCTAAGAAATTTAAGGTGCAACTCGATAATAAGTCCTATCCCACTAATTTCCCATCAGCTAATTCGTCATCGTAAAAATTTTTTTCTAATGAAGTTGGCGATGGTTATCAAGGGAACTAAATCAGTGATAATAAAACTTCTATCGCACATGTCAATAAGATAATGCATATGTTATTTAAGAGGAACGTACACGTGACGACATTGGCATCAGGGTTTCCCGGTGCATTCCCCTTCTTTTATGCATTCCCAACTGCATAAACCCAGCCTTATGCATTCCCATTTCCTTCATCTTTATTCTTCAGCTTGGGACAATCTCTCTTGAAATGTCCTGGAGCTCCACACTCGAAACAACCATTTCCCTTGGGGGCTGCCCCATTGCCCTTCTGAGTATTAGCAACATTTGTGTTACCAGTATTCCTGCAATCGCGAGCAAAGTGCCCTATTTTGTTGCACTTGTGGCACCGCTGGGTGCACGGGCCATTGTGGTGAAGATGGCACTTGGTGCATTTGGGCAGAGATCCCCCATAAGGCTTCCTTTCGCCTGTCCCCATATTGTAGACTTTGGCGACATTCTGCCTCTTGAAGGGTTGCTGTTGGTGACCATGGTTGTTTCTGGATGAATCATCAGCCTTCCTCTTGTTGTCAGATTGCCTTTCCGCGTAGGTGCGGAGTTTCTGATCCATCAAGTCATTGGCCAACTCAATAGTCTCATCCAACGTCTTGGGTCTGGCAGACTTGACGTTCCCATAAATGTTGTCAGGAAGTCCACTGATGTACTTGTCAACCTTCTCGGTTTCATTGGCAACAAACTTGGTACATATCAGGGTTAACTCTTGGAAACGTTTAGTGTATGCTGGAACATCGTTTCCCTTGACCTTTAGGTTCCACAGCTCAATTTCTAATTTCTTGATTTCACCCTGCGGACAATACTTGTCCGTCATCTTTTTCTTGAGTACTTCCCAAGTCATTCTATGCCTCAGGACCTAAGGTTCTTATCTAACCATTCCACCAAGTCAAAGCAGCACCTAACAGAGTGCAGGTGGCAAACTTTACTTGATTCTCAATAGCACAACCACTGATATTGAAAACTGACTCCATCTTCTCAATCCACCGAGTCAAACCGACCACGCCTTCAGTCCCCTTGAAGTTCAAAGGTTGACACTTCATGAAGTCAGCGTAAAAACAAGGGCGCGCAGTTTGCACGTTCCTTCGGTTATCCCCCTTGCGAACTGTGGCTTCCATCCCCATTGGTGAGTTTCGGCAAAAGAGCTTGGTCGTTCATTGCAGGATTGGGATTATAGGAGTCATGTTGTTGGTTGGTGTCGTTAACAGGGTATTTGGGTACCTCTTCTGGTTGTAGTGCCATGAATTGTCTAGATCACAAAGACAAAACATGAGGTTATATGACAGAATATCATAATATATAGATGAGATATCAACACAAAAGGTTAAAGTAGTACAAAGTAACACATCCATTTCATTCATAACTTTGAAAATTTTACATGAAATAGTTGTCGGAGTACACATAATACAATACAAAATATCTAAGGCTATGCTAGCGGGGAAAACCCCTAATACTTAACATGCCTGTACAATGACCTAGCAAGATACAATAACATAAATCACTAGATGTGACTGTCGGCGTCCCCAGAAGCATCCTGGTGATCTGGAATCCTAGCCTCTGGTCCTGGCTGTCTAGCTCTCCTCTGCTGCTCTCGCAGTGCTAACAACTCAGTCTGCATGTCGCTCATCTCTCGCCTCATATCTCTGATGACTCGGAGAGTCTCTACCATCTGGTCCTGGCGCCTACGATCAGTCTCTCGAAGCGCTGCTAACTCAGCCTGCTGCATCTGAAAGCGAGTCTCGTGTACCTGATGTTGTGTCTGAATGAGAGTACTCTGCAGCTGTAGCTGTGTCTGGTGTGCCTGGAGATAGGTCTCATGTGCATACACATGATCACGATGGGTCTGAAGCTCCTGATGAGTCGCCTGACTCAATCCTATCGAGTGAGCCCAAGCCTCTCGGGAAGCATAGGCCTCCTCCTCCACCATCCATACTGTCTCCTGGAGAGTCATCCTATCCCCCATAAGTAAATCGACCCGCTGCGAGTCCATATCGACTCGCTGTGATATACGAGACCTACTATCCTGAGCATCCTCTAGTAGAGCATACAAGTCCTGTGTATCCCGCTCATGGAGCTCAGCAAGCTCTATGACCCTAGTGTTGACCTCTCCCACGGTCATAGGTGCTATCTCTGGAACTGCCTCTGCCAGATCTACCCAAGTATCCCTAATCCCGTACCCAACATCTCTAATCCCCTGTCGCCTCTCTTCAGCATCTACCGTGCTAACAAATCCATAATCTATCCCTCGTCCTCTGGTAGGTCTAGCAGTAGAACTCTCTCCGATCTCATATCTGGAGCCTATAGTGGACAAATACAACCTCTTGCGGGGAGCTGCCTTCAGAACTCCGGGAATATCATCCCTACGGTCAACAGGTGGTGGTATGGATAGAGATGGTGGTAGTGGCGGTAGTGAAGGTGATGGTAATGCGGCAGTGACTGCATCAATGAGAGCGTGACTGGATGCTACCCTGAGTGTTTGGATTTGGGTTGGACACCCAGATGATGGTGGTAAGGGTGGTGAATGTGCATGTGGGGCCGTGCACCTAGCAAGGCGCTCCCCTGTAGAGGGTGGTGATAGTGAGATAGGTGGTGATGGTGATAGAGTAGTCAGACAGAGTCTCTCAACCTCGCCTTGGTTGGCAGGATATGGAAGTCTGGTCAGACGTATCCTAGCCCCAATAGTAATGTCAGTGGAGGGTGGTGGTATAACAGGCTCTGTTCCCTCAGGTGGGAAAACAGGCTCATCAACAGGTACAACAATAGTAGAGTCGGTCGGAGCTAAGTGCTCCTCCTCCTCCTCCTCGTCCTCATCATCCTCATCCTCATCATTAGCGTCATCCCTAGATGAATCGCCATCATCATCATCTCCATCATCTCCCTCGTCCATAGGATAGTCAACCGGACCATCCTCTGTCTCATCATCCTCGTACTCCTCTGGATCCTCCTCGGGATCCGACTCAGTAACATATCCGGGTGACTCAGCAGTAGGTGAATCAACAGGAGGTAATGGCTGCTCCTCAGCTGGAAACTCATGCTCATCCTCCAATGGTATATACTCAGGGTATATAGGCTCTGGCACGTAGTCAGGATCATGTGCCTGTACGAACATAGGCTCACGCTCATCCTCGTCCTGAGGAACTGGCGGTGTTTATGGATCCTCTGGGCCTGGTATGTAATCCGGTGATGGTGGGGCTACTGGCTGCATCGGGAGTCTGTCGTATCCTAATACGATGACCCGTGGGATGCCTCCCTTAGATATCTCCTCATCATCGGCTCCCCAGAAGGCTCTGCCGGGCTCAGAGTCAGTGTAAACGGAAGTGTAGGTAACAACAGATGTCGTAAAAGACACGATTACTACAAAAAGCAAAATAACCTATATAAGTATTACTTATCTGAAAGATCGGTATGATATATTTGTAAGCTTTAATTATAAAAGTCTTATAGTAATATACGTAATATCATTTATATACACGTATATCAATCATGTAAGCACTTAGTACCCTACTAATGCTAAAACAATGCATGTCATGTAAGCATATATGTGCTAGATGTAAACAAGTAATGCATGTATGTCCCTTACAAATCCTATTTGTGAAGCCAGTGTTTGAAAATGGTTATTGTCCAGACAAAACTTTTGACCTGGTTCTCTATAACCTTGGCTCTGGTACCAATCTGTAACACCCTCAAATCTGAGTACGCAGCGGAATGTTGAATATCCGAAGGCGTTACATTATTGGGTGAATAGCATAAGATCAGAGAACGACTACTAAACGTGTCGTTTGAAAAAAAAGATACATTGGATTAACAAAATACTTGTTTGTTA
>BQNB010025823.1:4985-49545 GCA_026074375.1 Tanacetum coccineum
AGAAGCCTGATAAAACACAAAACGAGCACCTTTATTCTGCCAGCGCCAACGAAATCAAAGAAAAAAGACCAGTACTAAAAGACCTTCCCTCCCACTTAGAATACGCGTACCTGAAAGGAGATGAATCTTGTCCAGTAATTATCTCATCCAAACTAATAAAAAAAGATAAAATTTTACTTTTGCAGGTATTAGAAAAATGCAAGGGAGCAATAGCTTGGAAGATGTCAAACATAAAGGGAATAATTCTGTCATTTTGCACACACAAGATCTTAATGAAGGAAATCTTTAAACCTGTCATTCAACCCCAGCGACGTTTAAATCCGAAAGTCTAAGACGTGGTTAAAAACAAATTTGTTAAGTTACTTGATTCAGGATTAATTTACCCGATCTCAGATAGTCCATAGGTAAGCCCTATTCATGTCGTCCTAAAGAAAGGCGGGATGACCGTGGTCTTAAACGACAACAACGAATTAATACCGTCTCGCACAGTTACAGGATGACGTGTGTGCATTGAGTATCGTAAATTGAATGACGCAACGCGAAAAGATCACTTTCCTCTCTGTTTTATTGATCAAATGTTAGAACGTTTATCTGGAAATAAGTATTATTGTTTTCTTGACGGTTTTTCAGAATTCTTTCAAATTCCTATCGCACTAGAAGATCAAGAGAAGACAACTTTTACTTGTCCTTGATTTGCAAGTTCTACACACGAAAAATATATATAAAATATAATACTTTTAAAAGAGAAATTAAGAAGATTACCAAGTTACCCTTGATAAAATTCACTCTCAAAAATATATATAATATAATATATAATACGTATGTTTAACCGGGTAAGTATGATCACCCGGGTCGTTTCCCCAACGACTAGTGAAATTGAAACCACGTTTTAGGTTCGGATCCTGATTTGAATGGAACAAAGATATTTTGGATAAGCTATTACTACGAAATTAAGAAGCAACAAATAATGACAATTAAGCAAGTAGACAAATTTTAAATCCCTAAAAATGTAAACTAAAATTTCACTAAATAAAGAAAAATTGCCAAAAATTATTAAAAATAAAAGCCCTAATTTTTATCTTTTTATAAAAGTTTAATTAAACTAATTAAAAATTAACCTAATTACTAATTAAAACTAATAAGCTTAATTAACAACTTAACTATTGGACTAATGGTGCAAAGATCTAAGAGACTAACGGAGAAACTAACAGACTAACGGAGGGACAACTTAGTAAACAACTAAATTCAAAAGTTACACTATCTACCCTGAGAATCTACCCCGATCACAAATTAAGTCCAATAAGCATTCGAAATTTTAAAGAGCTTAAAATGAAAAACTCTCTTAAAATGAAAAACTCAAAGAAGCAAAGTTGTAAAGGAAGCTAGGGAGAACAACTTTAACAAAAGCACTATGGTCTGAAACTCAAAGATAAGCTCTAAAAAGAGCTTATTAATAAGCTGTTTACAGAAAGTGAGGCTTTGGGCTTATTTTTACTTAAACAGCCATAAAATACTCAAATAAAACTTAAATCTAAAAAGGAAAAGTGATTTAGAAAGCTTATGATTTGCTTATTCTAAAAATGAAAAGAAATTAAAGCTTAAACTACTTATATGCTACTGAAATTGATCATGAACTAAGCAAACTCAGAGAATAAGCAAGATAGCACTAAGTCCAAATGAGCTAAAAACCTTAATAAGCTACACTAGACTTTAAAACTTTAAGGACTTATTAAACTACTTAATATCTAACTATATAAGCTATAAAATCTAGATCCATAAGCTAAACTAACAAATTAAAATTCTAAAGTTTCTAAGTACTGTTTTTGGAATTTTCAGGTTTTTTTATGACTTTTGACAGCTAAATAAGCTAAAACAATAAGCTAGAAAACAAAATTAAAGACTTAAACTATATTAAGCTATATTAAAACTCAAGTCCTACTAAATTTGATAAGCTAAATCCTAAAATTACTTTTCTAAATTAAACTAAGAACACAGCAGTACTAACTGAGGTTAGTACTGCTAGTGTAAAAGTTCAACAGTTCTTTCTCTTGAAAGTACTGCTGATGCAATTTGACTTTTAAGATCAGAATTAAACTATGAAATAAGCTAGGAAATTTAAGCTAAACTAAATTTAAGATAAGCTATAACTAAACTTAATACTACTGAATTTGACAAACTAAAATCTAAGCTAACAGTACTAACTTATGGTTAGTACTGGTAGTGTAAAGGTTCAGCAGTACTAACTGATGTTAGTACTGCTAGTGTAAATCAAGAGTGCACTAAACCAAACACCCCTTTTAGATTATGACAGATTTGAGAAAAACTTTTTAAGAGAAATCTAATGAACAAATACTAAATACCAGATAAAAAACTAGCTTAAAACGAATTTATCAATCATGATTAAACAACTGAATAAGTAAAATTCTAAGATCTTAACTAATTAAGCTAATATTTTTGGATTTTATGAGTTTTTATGACAGAAATGAGTAACTAATGATCTCTAAATATTTTAAGAAAAAACAGACTAGAACATATAATTAATAAGCACTAGAAGAGACATTTAAACACTAATAATGCAATAAGTTTTATTTAAGCATGTAAAACTTTAAAACTAAGCATTTAAATCTAAAATTAGAGAAGAATGAAAAGAGAAAACTTACTTGATTCTTGCTAAAACAAAAAGGAACCATTAAAGGCAGGAGAGAGCTAGCTACAGCTCCCCTAGCTTTTTAATAAGCTTGGGTATAAGTCCTTGGGATCTCGTCCAAACCGTTAAAGTTCCTCCAAAAGCTTCGAAATTACAATAGATCCATAATTAGATTTAACAGATTTAAGGTTGTAGATAAGATTAATACTGTATTCAAAACTGCTCTTTTCAAGCTTATAGACTGAAAGAGATTTTATGAGTTATATAAATGAGATTTAAGAAGATTTATAAGTATACACAGAATTTTATAAACTAGATAACCTTGATTACATTACTGAAAAGAGATTACAAAACGATTTTAAGGAAAATAAGCTAAAACAATTAAGCTAAAAATTTCAAATTAAGCTACTACTTCCTAAAAAAAACTACTCTCAGGTGTGTGTGAGAAAAGGCCTCTATTTATAGCACTTGAGGAAGCTTCTAGGATCTCTTGCCCTGCCCTCCAATCTTTCAATCATGGCCAATCATTTCTTCAATCATTTGAGCTTCTATTGTGGCCGTTTGATCAAGCTGTGGACACCTGAGATTGCCAGCGTGTCATTCCATTGATGTGACGTTTGTGCTTCTTTTGTGAGTGTTTTAGTGCAAAAACCCACATAAATGTGTGCTTTCACCATTGTTGATGTGGCCCTTGATTGGGAGAGGTTAAGTAATTCCCTTGATTTTAAGGAATGATTTGTCCCTTCATTCGTGTTAGTGAGCTCTTGATTGACCTAAGCACACTTTTAATTTGGAAAAAAACTTTGATTTACGCCAGGATTGTGAAACGGGTGAAGATGGTTCGTTTTGAATAGTAACACCTTTGGCGCCCTTATTTCGACAGTTAAAACTGTTGGAGTTTGGCATTTTGACTCTTTCAGTCCCTCTCTTTCTTTTCCCTTTTTTAAGTTATAAATAACTTTCGGGATTTGCAAGACTGGCCCTTGAGGCTTCATAAAAGAGGAAATGGCTAGGGATTTGGCTTCGGCTTTGTATCTTTGGCTTCTTTTTGAACTCTTCTGATTCTCGTGTCCGTGCTTGCTCGTTTTTGACTGTTTTCTTGTGATTTTTGTCTTATCCATACCTGCACACACAAAACACAAATACAAGCATATTTTTGCTATTTTTGGTCTGTTTTGGGTTTAATTGGATTATTTTAAGTATAAATGGATATGTGTATTTTACACTTATCAAATTCCCCAAAATAACGATTGTGGGTCTCACGTAATATCACATGCCTTATATCCAAATACCTCGAAACTTCCCCAAACTAAACCTTTGAAAAGTAGCAATGAGTTTTGTTGAGAGTAGAGAAGAGATCTCAAAGTTATAAGACACCCGATTTCCTATTTTCTAGGATTTTTTCTCTTTTTATGATTTTTCTTGATATTTAACTTCCTAACTTACAATTTATTTTTGTGTTTGACATAATGTATTGTTTTTTCATATACCTCACATTTGGTAAAACTTTTAGGATTATAGAATAAAAATGCACAATTAGTGTCTAAAAGAATAACTTCATCGTCACCGATTTTTCACTTTTCTCCTGCTAAGCTTCTAAAACAAAGATCATTGTTAATTACAGAACGAAGTTGCTAAGAGCTGCATTATAATTACACTTGTAATTCCATCTTCCCGACTAAATCAAAATTTAGGTGAGTGTGTTCAAATAAATTATAAACCTATTAAATCCAATATCTAGTTAGTGAATATCCGATTCCAAGCTTTACACAAGGGCCTTTTGGGTCTAATTGTTAATCACTTAGTAGAATACAACTCAAAGCAAAACATAAAACATCCTTTGCTAGCACATCGTTGGTTACTTGTCACATGAAATGACTTTTTCTTCTAGCGATCCCACCGTACATCGGGTAAGTGGCTATGGCTTTTGACGACCCCATCCGGAGAATTCATAACGAACGTATGAACTTCCGATGAAAAAGACTTTGTATAGACTTTTGCAAACTTAGCTCAAAATGAATTCCTTGTTTTTAATAAAAAAATGAACATTTTACTATGTATTCCCTTAACTTTGCAAACTTTATTATTCTATCACATTATTAGGCACTAGGATAATTGGGGATCACTTTTTCTTTCATACGACTCTCGGCCTCGCTTCCCCGACAATGAGCTCGGTACTTATAATGTTACTAACACTAATATGTACCATCCTCCACCTCCTTTCTTTCGACGTCACATCGGAGCGTAACCGTACAAATGCCCAGTACTTTTTCGATGGAGGTTTGTATATTAATTATTAACACTTAAGGATTTATAACTTGCATCCTTTTTATCATTCAACTAGATTTTGATTTTATTTTTTGTTAGTAAAAATTTCGTTATTTAGGGATAACACAATGTTATAAATCGAGCTAAAATCTTAATTTACCAACGATATTTTTGAACTCAGCATCGATAAAGTTTTTTCTCTGAATATGTTGATTAGAACTTTTTAAGAGTAAAACTCTAATTTGCAAAAATTTAAGAGAAACTGTTTAATTAATCATTTTTTTAAAACTCCGGGGAAAGAAAAATCACAAGTTATTCTTATAAGCCCTTTTAAGTTTTCAAATAAACTTTGTTTGCAATCCTAATTCGTAAACATCTCTATTCTTCCTATTCTTCACAAAAGATATTTGCATATACTTAACTATATAAAATCCAAACTCGGCATATTTAAAAAATACTTCTTGAGATTAGACACAAGTCTTCATTTACTAGATGATTTCAAGTCTAGCTTGTTTTTTAAAGTCTTACTGAGACTAGCACATAACTATACATCATTAATTGTTAAGGAGAAAAGCTAGAAACTCTACACTCTTCGATGCGTTCAATAAATTACTTCTTATTCTTACCAGCAGGAAATAACCATTAATTTTAGTCTTAAACAATTTTATATTTTATTATTTTTTTTTTTATTTAATTTTTTTATGATAACTATAAAATTTAAAATTTTTGCTTTTTTGTGGAAACGGGTACGTCGAGAACAAAACATAGCAAGTAACATGAAATCGATAGATCCCTTCCCCAAACTAATATCGAAAACATTGTTCTCAATGTTTAAAGTCGGGTCTCTACTGTATAAATCTAAGCCGTTTATGAAGTATGCAAAGATAAACGTTAATCGATAAGATGAAAGGATATGGATCGCCCGTATAGGAAATTAACACTAAGGATGAACGAAGCTCGAGAGTAGTAACGGGGAATAAAACACTGGTAAGGGAGACCTTCATAAGAATTTGTTGGAAGAATCCTGCAAAAATCACAACAAACAAGCAACAAACATCGAGAAATCGGAAAGAGTACAAGCCTCTCTCAACACAACACATTATTAGAAGAGAACAGAAAGAAAATAGAAAGGATAAGCATGGGGTGAACTACCAACGAAAGCGGATTGTTTTTTTTCACTGAGGCGCAAGCTCGAATCGATCCTGCTCATCATTTAGTTGTCCTGTTAGGGAAAGTCTGGAGGGTCCGGGATAACAATGGTGGTGTATCCCCTCCATAGTAGTGCTTCAAATCGGTGGCAGTTTTGATTTGAGATTTAGAAACCATCGACATGAGACATCTAGCAGTGCCATATGGATTAACTTCAGTGATTGTTGATAGGTACCGGACACATAGGGGACTTGAGCATTCCAGGAAAAATTCTTTAATCGGGAGTTAAAAAGCAAGACTAGATCACCAACATTGAAGATTCGGTTCTTTATCTTGGAATCGTGTAGTTTCTTTGTCTTCTCCTTGTAGATTAATGAATTCTCGTAAGCTTGATCACGAAGCTACTAAGTTCATTAAGTTGAAGCTTTCGATGATAGCCCCGCTGGTCTTTAAATCGGATGTTGGCATTGCTGAAGAGCCAATTAAGCTTTGTGTTCTAGCATCTAATGGTAGTGTCACACATTTTCCATGGACTATCTATATTTTTGTTTAACGGTGTACATCAATTGGAGTCTTGTTATGGGCGGTTCTAATAGCCCAAATGCATCATCTAGTTTGTCGGACCATGAGCTACGGTTTTCTTCCCGACCGTCCTTCAAAATTCTTTTGAGACCTGATTCGTGTGACTTTCAAATTGACCAATCGTTTGAGGATGGTAAGGAGTCGAAAGACGATGGGTGCCACATATTTAGACTATAACTTTGTGTCAAATTTGTCGTTTACAAAAATGGGTCCCACGATCGCTTTGATTGCTCTCGGTAAGCATCCGAATCGGGGGAGGAAAAGGGATTTTAAGAATTTTAACAACTCTACCATAGCATCGTGGTAGGGAGCGCATTTCAGCTTCACCCACTTGGAAAGATAGTCGACGGCTTACTAGAATATATTTGTTACCCCTAGATGACGGAAATGGTCCCGTAAAAATCAATTCCCAAATAATTCACGTAAAATCTCACAAACTTTGATTGCATTTGGATTTTCTTCATCACGTTGAGTGATTTAGCCTTGTCATTTGCAAGCATCACAAGATTTGACCAATTCGAAAGCTTCCTTATAAATGGATAGGCCAAAAGTAACGCATCCAAAAACCTTCTTGGCGGTAAAAGGTAGCACAATAGTGTTCCCCCGGTGTGTCACTGTGACAAAGCTTGAGAATTTCGAGAGCTTCTTGCCTTCTTTTTATACTACACCTTCGGATTATTTGATCCGCACAAGTCTTGAAAAGAAAAGGTCATCCCACAAAATTATTGTTTGACATCTTTAAAGAACTTGTTTTTCTATTGAGTCGACATATCCTTTTTTTAATGAAATTCCCCGCGTGGTAGTTAAGCAAAGTCAGACAAACCTCGGGGTTCTTTTGGTCTTTGGGAAGTTAATACACTTTAATGTCTCTAAAGGAAACGTCTCGGTAATCCTTTTGGATCAAAAGTTTTTTCGTTAAGGTTTTCAAGTCGAGAGGAGGTGATTAGCTGCATAGTTTTCTGCTCCTTAGTGTCGATAACCTTTATAATCAATTCTTGAAGGAGTAAGGACCCATCGATCAGCAATCTTGCTTTTGGAGTCTTTTCGTGTTGAATAATGGTATTTCAGATTGCGGACGTTGGTCTGTTGTAACAACACTTTTGTTAATGGTTAGAATTGATTCGAACTTTTCCGGAAAGCATAAACAACTGCAAGCATCTCTTTCTCGGTTGTTGTGTAGTTTGATTCTGCTTCTGTCATAGTCTTACTTGCATAATGAATTGGTCGGAAATGCTTCTCAATCCTCTGCCCTAGAACCGCACCTATTGCATAATCACTTGCATCGCACATGATTTCAAAAGGTTGGTCCCAATTTGGAGCAATGTGAATGGGTTGCTTTTTTTTTTCGGTCAATTTCTTTTTAAATGTTTGAAAGGCTTAGAATGCAATCTTCCGGAAAAAAATGAAAAAGGATGTGTTTTTCTCTAAGCGCATGGAGTCATGGGTACGAGATGATTTGAAAAGTCCTTGATAAATCTTCGATAAAATCCCGCATGCCCGAGAAAACTTCGAATTCCTTTAACGATCGTTGGATGAGGAAGCTTAGAAATTACATCAACTTTGGCCTTATCGACTTCAATTCCTTTTCTAGAGATCTTATGTCCTAAAACAATGCCTTCTTTAACTTGAAATGGCTCTTTTCCAATTTAGTGCTATTTTGGTTGTCTTCACACATTTTAAGCATAGCTTTAATCTAAATTGGCAAGTCCAGAGGAAAATGAATCTCAAAAAACTGAAAAATCTGTACATAAAAACACTTCCATTGTTTTTCTATCATTATCGTGAAATAATGGCCATCATTCAACGTTGGAAAGGTTTCCGGGGCAATTGCACACAAACGAATAGGATACGACGGTACGCGGAATAGTTCCGTTATGGCATGTGAAAGTTAGTTTTGTCTTGATCTTTTGGGGGTGTGATAATTGGGATTTGAAAATCCCTGAAAAACACATTTAAGAAACAATAAACTCGTTGCCGGTTAAACGTATCTAAATTTGGTCCATGATTGGTAACGGAAAATGTCTTTTCAAGTTGCTTCGTTTAACTTTTCGTATTAATCGATGAAAACTCGCCATCCGTGACTAATCTTGTAGGCACCAGCCTCATTTTTCTTCGTTTGTGACATCGGTCATACCACCTTTTTTTAGGACACAATGGACTGGGACTAAACCATGGGACTATCGCAGAATTGGATAAATTAAATCTTTTGCGTCAAGAAGTTTATCTACTTCTTCTTGATGACGTCGTTGGATTTTAGGTTAACCCTCCTTCTTGATGTTGGACACTGAGGTTAGGGTAATCTCTTTCTAAAGGATTTTGTGAGACCAAAATCTGGATCTATCCCTCGGATATTCAGAAGTTTCCAAGCAAAATGCTTGTTTTCGGTTTTTGTGATAGTTAATGAGTTGAGGTCTTTTCTTCTTGGCTCAAATCTTTTGAATTATAAATGGAAGTTTGTTATTTTCATCTAGAACGCTATTACTCGAGATGCGGAGGTAACTCTTTAAGTGTCGACTTTGGTATTTCTACTTTTGGTTCATATGATGTAGCATAATGCGAGCGAAAGTAAAGACTTCTTTAGCGTTCATCCAATTTAAGCTCTTTTTGAATGTTCTGGTAAATTATTCACCATGGTTTGGTTGAGAGGTAATGGTCATGTTGAGAGTGCCTCGTGGAATGAGAATGGTCACCCTCTCGGGATCGTAGTATTGTAAGCATTGAAAACTGGTGAAACTGGTTATTCATTCGATTGTTATGAAAGCATCGGTTCTTCAATGAGTGAGGAAATTCACTTTCATCAAACGGATGTGAGTGTTAGAGGATGAAATGGAAAAATTGGATTCGTGTGCGGAGAAGGATTGTTGTAGCATCGAAAATCGGAAAATCCAAGTACTTCTTGTGAGTACTCTTCACAAGTAACATCGATTAGATCAACTTTTTTCAACGATTCGAGATTGTTGTATGAAATGGAAGGTGCATCACCACATTTAAGGGTTAATGATTGATCATCACTCCTAAGAGTAATCTCTCCTTCTTATACATGTTTAAAGCAGGAGCGTCCTAAGATAAAGCGGTCGCGCGAGTATCAACGTGTACTCGAGGATCGGCTTAAAATCCAAGGAACAACAAAGGTCGGCTGGGGAAAGTAAAACTTACCTACTTTCAATAAAACATTTTCAGCTACACGGTTGGTTTGGAATTTGTTACGGCGGCTAATTCTAAACCATTTTTGTTTCAGTAAGGCCTGAGAGTTGAGCTTTTTCCAATGGATAAAGGCATGAGGATTGATACTAGCAATAAATCGGCAGGGCTTAGTAACCATCGAACTCTGTAAAATCACTTGGGTAGGAGAATCGACGGGGTCACTAGCTTTTCTGGAAGCTTTATTAAGGACAAACGCACTACATTTTCTATTCTATGGCGTTTTGGTTAACTCAATTAACTTGTCTTTGTGTTATATAACATCTTTTTGAACATGAAGCAAAACTTTGGCATGATGATTGAGAGCATACGCGAAAACTTAGCTAAAGTGAAGATATGCGGAATATTTTCCATAAAAACTTTGAAGAATGGATATCATCCTTTTCTCGAAATCTTTTGTTTATTGAGTCTCGATGGGTAAGGCAAATTAGGTTTGGCTTTGTTGGCAATGAAAGAAGGTTCTTCGATTGGTTCTTTGTCTTTGGTTTGATCTTGGACCAATGGAGGAGGTTGGATGTCTTCGGTGTTCGGTAGCTCCGTATCCTTTGTCACCTCACTTTCCTTTTCCACCACAGCGCGGTGGAATCAGAGGTCATCGATATTGAAAAACCACTACGAGTTGTTATTTGCTTGGCTTAGTTTACGTGGGTTTGGATGGTATTGTAGGTAAAGTACTTGAACTTGAAGGTTGGTTGACTATGTAAACTCTTTGCATGAAACGAGCATCATCTTCTGAAAATCATCTTGCTTCTTTTGAGAATCATTGTAAACTCTTTGAAAATCATTTTGGTTTCTTTGAAAATTATCCAACTTCATTTGCAAGTTATTCATATTCGCATCATTTGCTTTAGCATAACTTTCAAAATCCGTTTTGGACACTCCTTGAGTTTGTGAAACGGGAGGTAAAGCTTGATTAACCAAAGGTTGATTTGTTGGTGGTTTGGTTATGGTAGGTGCTTGGGTAAACGGATCTTGATTGTTAGGACGGTTTTGATTAAATTTACGCCACGGTTTTGGTTGAAAATAGAATGGTTCCTGTGAATAACGGTTTTTGGTTGTTTTGGCATGTTCGGTTGATTGAAACCTGGTGGTTTCATTTGACTTGCCAAATTGGAAGGTTGGTTTCTTTGGAGAAAATTTCCAACGGCTGCGGTTTGTTGAAATTGTTGGATATTGTCATGAAAAACGGGAAAATCGTTTCCTCCTCGAGTTAACGGACAATGGTTAAAATTGTGATTCGATCCACAAGTGACACATACTTCCTCAACTGCTTTGACGGGTGCAGGAGTAGTAACAACTAAAGCTTTCATTTCATTCAACATTTTTTTTCAACTTGATTGTAATCTTATCCTCGCGAGAGCTGGTATTTGTTGTATATCGAAGAATTTTTTAGAAGGTGAAGAATTAAGAAAGAGGTGCATCAGTATCACTCTTGATCATTAGCACGACTTTCTTAAGTAAACGAACTTTTTGATTTGCTTCATAATCGCTAAACCTTCTTGCGGCCTCTTGTCTAAGAAATTGCATCCTGCTGCAGACTCTAAGCATCTTGATCAGTTTGATTTCAAATAGAATTTGTAAAAAGTATGAGTTGGTGGAGTTCCGGAAAAGCCTTGGTGAAGGACATTGACGAAGGAGTCACTTTAAATACGTTCCCAATGATTCGTTGAAAGGGTTCGTTTGTGTGGTCTTGAGAAAAAAAATTGTGATTTTGTTTCGGAGGGAAGTGGTTTTTGATGGTGGGAAGAATTGGTTTATGAATTTTGAAAACAAGTGTCCTTGTTAGAATTGATTAGGAGGTTCCTTGTCTTCCCAATACTCGTGCTTCACCGTCTAGAGAAAAAGGGAAAAAGCATAAAATGTTAACCGTAATGCTGTTCGAAACTTCTGGATGTCCTAAACGTTGAATGTGTCCTTGTTAAAAAATTGTAGGTGATTGTGAGGGTCTTGTTACACCGTGAACTTATACTTTGCCACATAGATTGATTCTAAAAGGTTGTTTGAGCTCGAAATTTAGCATTGATTGGTGGAACAAAACTATTTAGCATTCATTATACCCCTCGATGGGTGCTGTCGTAAACATTTGGGCCATTCGTTCGATTGTCGCCATTGGAACAACGTTTTGTTCATCAAATTGGTCTTCAACCGGAAGATTTTGTTGTTGTCGACGTCTTCAAGATTGCGAACGAGTGCGCATAAAAAGAAAAACTAACAATTAAAAAGCAAAACTTTACACTAATAATTTTTTTTTTAAATTTTAACGGTTACACGAAAGAGACTTAAACAAAATAATCAACTACTTCACGGTAGCTCTTGAAAATTGCTTTTCAAGGTGAGCCGTACTTGGTAGAGCACAATAAGGCAAGTGTTATATCTCGTGATTACAAATTAAAAGATTTGGAAACAATTGCAAGTTCACCGGAAATTGAAATGATAATATCTCAATAGAAGATATTATATGTTGAGTTGGTTAGATTAACCATACTTTGTTTATTTTATTTCTTTTTTAAAGGACAATTTTTTTTATGTTTTTGATTTTTCTATATTTTTTATCTTTTACTTATACTAAAAAGAAAAGGAAAATATTTTTTACTTTTTATATTTTTGATTTTTTTGGATTTTTGAATTTTAAAACAAGATGTTACTTTCGTGGGACGAAAGTTCTTCAAACCAAAATCAAAAAACAAAAAAAACGTTGGAATCAGTAAAACACGTTGTCCACATGGTTTGCTGGGCGCCAAAAACAGATTCGCAAAGTTTTTATAATCCGTAAAATATATATAAAATATAACCTTAAGAGTAATTAAGAAAATTACCAAGTTACCCTTGATAAAATTCACTCTTTTGAATTTTAAAACAAGAATGAAACTTTCGAGGACGAAAGGATCTTCAAACCAAATCAATAAACAAAAAACGTAGGAATCGTAAACACTAATCCCCGGCAGCGGCGCCAAAAACTGATTCGGTAGTTTTATACACGTAAAATATATATATAAAATATAACCTTAAGAGAGAAATTAAGAAAGTTACCAAGTTACCCTTGATAAAATTCACTCTCAAAAATATATATAATATAATATAAAAATACGTATGTTTAACCGGGCAAGTATGATCACCCGGGTCGTTATCCCCAATGACTAGTGAAATTGAAACCACGTTTAAGTTCGGATCCTGATTTGAATGAAGCAAAGATGTTTTGGAATAGCTATACTACTTGATTAAGAAGCAACAAATAATGACAATTAAGCATTTGGAATTTTAAAGAGCTTAAAATGAAAAACTCAAAGAAGCAAAGTTGTAAAGGAAGCTAGTGGGAACAAAATTAATAAAGGCTACTTGGGCTGAAACTCACAAATAAGCTCAAAAAGAGCTTAACTTAAAACTGTTTACAGAAAGTGAGGTTTTGGGCTTATTTTTACTTAAACAGCCATAAAATACTCAAATAAAGCTTAAATCTAAAAAGGAAAAGTGATTTAGAAAGCTTATGATGTGCTTATTCTAAAAATGAAAAGAAATTAAAGCTTAAACTACTTTTATGCTACTGAAATTGATCATGAACTAAGCAAACTCAAGAAATAAGCAAAGTAACACAAAATCCAAATAAGCTAAAAACCTTAATAAGCTACACTAGACTTTAAAACTTTATGGACTTATCAAACTACTTATTATCTATCTAAATAAGCTATAAAATCTAGTCTTTTAAGCTAAATTAACAAATTAAAATTCTAAAGTTTCTAAGTACTGTTTTTGGAATTTTCAGGTTTTTATGACTTTTGACAGCTAAATAAGCTAAGACAATAAGCTAGAAAACAAAATTAAAGACTTAAACTATATTAAGCTATATTAAAACTCAAGTCCTACAAAGTTTGATAAGCTAAATCCTAAAATTACTGTTCTAAATTAAACTAAGAACACAGCAGTACTAACTGAGGTTAGTACCGCTAGTGTAAAAGTTCAGCAGTACTTTCAAGTGAAAGTACTGCTGATGCAATTTGACTTTTAAGAACAAAATTAAGCTATGAAATAAGCTAGAAAATGAAAACTAAAGCTAAATTCATAATAAGCTATAACTAAACTTAATACTACTGAATTTGACAAGCTAAAATCTAAGCTAACAGTACTAACTTATGGTTAGTACTGGTAGTGTAAAGGTTCAGCAGTACTAACTGATGTTAGTACTGCTAGTGTAAATCAAGAGTGCACTAAACCAAACACCCCTTTTAGATTATGACAGATTTGAGAAAAACTTTTTAAGAGAAATCTAATGAACAAATACTAAATACCAGATAAAAACTAGCTTAAAACAAACTTAGCAATCATGATTAAACAACTGAATAAGTAAAATTCTAAGATCTTAACTAATTAAGCTAATATTTTTGGATTTTATGAGTTTTTATGACAGAAATTAGTAACTAATGATCTATAACTATTTAAGCAAAAACAGACTAGAACATATAACTAATAAGCACTAGAAGAGATATTTAAACACTAATAAGCAAAGAGAATAAGCAAATAAGCAATATTAAAACATAGCAAGCAATAATATCATTATTTAAAACTAGAATTTTTAAAGAAAATTTAAAGAGAAACTTACAAACTCCTCTAGCTGAACAAGAGGACCAATAAAGGCAGCTACAAGCCTCTCGAGTCAGCTTATTAGATATGCAAGAGTAAGGCAGCTACAAGCTCTCTAGCTTAATAATAAGCTAGAGTATAAGTCCTTGGGATCTCTTCCAAGTTAAGATCCCCTTCCAAAAGCTCAAATACAATAAGATCCATAATAGATTTAACTGATTTAAGGTTTAAGTAAGATTAATTCTGAATTAAAACAGCTCTATTTCAACTTATAGACTGAAAGAGCTTATTGTGAGCTTATATAAAAGAGATTTGAGAAGATTTAAAGTAAACACTGGATTTTATTAACTAGAAACCTTGATTACATTACTGAAAAGAGAATACAAAACGATTTTAAGGAAAATAAGCTAAAACAATTAAGCTAAAAATTTCAAATTAAGCTACTACTAAAAAAAACTACTCTCCATGTGTGTGAGAAAAGGCCTCTATTTATAGCACTTGAAAGAAGCTTCTAGGATCACTAGCCCTGCTCTTCAATCTTTCAATCTCTGCCATTCATTTCTTCAATCATTTGAGCTTCATTTGTGACCGTTTGATCAAGAAGTGGACACCTGAGGATTGCCAGCGTGTCATTCCATTGATGTGACGTTTGTGCTTCTTTTGTGAGTGAGTTTAGCACAAAACCCACATTCCATTGTGCTTTCACCATTGATTACGTGGCCTTTGAGCTTGAACTAGGATAAGTATCCCCTTGATTAGACTAATTTGCCCTTGATTTTGTGCTTGAGCTTCCTTGAATTGACCAACGCACCCTTTAATTTCTATTTGCCCTTTGTTTTACCATGGCAGTGAAAACGGGGGAGACGATGAATAGTAAAAGAGGTTCTCGCCTACTTCTTCGACAGTTAAAACTGTTGGAGTTTGGGAAGTTTGCACATTTGGTCCTTGTGTTTCTTTTCTCTCTTTCAAGTTGTAAATAACTTTTGGAAATTGCAAGATTGGTCCTTGAGGCTTTATAAAAGAGGAAATGGCTAGGGGTTTTGCTTCGGCTTTGTACTCTTCACTGGGCTTGACATTCTGGCTTCGGCCTTGGACTCTTCGTGATTATCGTGTCGTGCTTGAGCTCGTTTTGACTGTTTCTTGTGATTTTGATATATCCTTACCTGCACACCACAAATCACAAATACAAGCGATTTTTTGCCATTTTGTGTTCTGTTTTGGTTTAATAGGGTATTTTAAGATAAATGGAAATGTGTATTCTACAACTTATCAATGTTGTTTATAGAATGGAGAGGTATTTGCTGGACATATGTATGAGTGACTTGGTTTAGAAGAAGTTGTGATAGGAGAGGAGTTGTAGATATGTTATAGCGTGCAGTACGTGTTATAAAGACGTTGAAGTTTAATATGCGTTTTTTAAAAAGAAAAATTAGGGCCAAAATCTGGTACTTAGGTAAACAATTTTTTTTTACATAAACATATACAAAGTTTTCAACCACACACTTTCTACAATACACTTTAAGGGAGTTTGAATTTGTTCCTTTTGTGCAATCTGACAAACCGTCTATATTTGTTGAGTTTTACACTTTTTTATTGAATTATCACATGTTACTAACTCAAAATTATTTAAAATAAATGGTACACTGTTTTGTATCGAAAAAAATTAGTAATTATAAAAAGACTACAAAAATGGGCCATCAAATTCTCACTAATTAGACTGTTTTTATACAAGTTTTCTTATCATATGTGACGCACTTTTTTATGAAAAAACAAAGCCTTTAAATTCGACCAAAACAGAGTTAATATTGATATGCCTTTTAAACGTGTTACGATTTTTTGGAATTATTAAAGTTCAGTTTCATGTTCTTATAAGAAATATATAAAATTTATGATAGCCTTTTTTAAAGTTGCATAAACGTGCTGCTCCGCCGAAATGCGCGGGTCTTAAATTCCCAACTCGTTTAACAAAACATGAAATAGATAATAAACCCAATTCTCATAGATTGTGTTGAAAAAAAAGTCATAATTTAAACAGTAGGCTATTCTATCATGAAAACAACCATCAACATCTTACATTATTGTTCTTTCATTCAATGAAGACAACACTATACTAACCCAGGCAAAAAAAATTAAATATGAAAAAAGAAAATGTTGTATTCTTTGACTTCCATTAAAAAAAGAAAAAAGATCATCCTCATTGTATGGTTCTACTTTATCTGATTGTACATTGATTAATCAAATCTACAATCGAGAAAGCAGGAAAATTTACCTTCATGTTCAAATGAACATGAGAGGATCTTTATCCTTAAAAAAATGTAAGATACATCATAGATCTATATTTCAACCTCATTAAAACACAAAATAAATATGAAAAAGCTAGCATCTAACAAAGAGAAATGACTTAGGGTATGTTTGGCATAATGGGCTGGGGATTTATTTAAGCCGAATTAAAATTTGTATTTTTTTACAACTTGTTTGGCAAATGAGCTAGGTGCTGAGGGCTTTATTATTGTAAAATTACTAAATATGGAGCATAATTAAATAAATTTTTGGTGTTTGTAGACTTTTTTAGGGGTACTAAGTAATTATTGGTTCATTAGCCGGCTAAAGTTTTTAGCCCTTTTAAGGGTTGGGGCTAATAAAGGATTATGACTTACGATAAGCCCGCGTGACAAACGGGGTTATTTTTATAATCTGGTTTATTTTAAATGCCCAAGCCTATAGGCATCTACAATGCCCTTTCCAAGTACACACCCTTAACATATTAATTAAAATAATAGATCTACCAAAAAAACCACATGCCATTAAACGTCTACTTTAACAGACATCATAAGAAATGATAACGTAAACGAAAAACAAAAAAAACATGTGGACGTACGTACATTAGCAGCTAGCTGTCTAAAAATCAAGTAGTAATGTATATACTAGAGAGAGCAAAGCATGCAATCTTTACAAACTTTGTAGAATTGAAGGTGAGTTGTTTTTGTAGTGTTTTTGAGGAGCCATTGATGAATAAGTGTAAATTCTTATAGACAAAATGAGAAGAAGATACTATTAAGTATACAGCTATAAAACCCTCACCAACCGAAACAGAAAAGTACACTCAGGGCCGGTCCTAAGCTTTTTGCTATCCCTGGGTGAAACAAATTTTCTGATGCACTAAGCATGACTATTGAAAACTAAGTACATGATAATGTAAAAAAAACAAAAATTCGCTATCTTTAGATACAACCTTTAACTAAAAAACTCCCAATCAAAGATAAGTTTTTTTTAAACTTTAATTAATCTAATAATTTATTGTCTTTTTTTCTATCATTTGTTTGTATAATTTTTCAATCATTATGATTGGATAATTATATATCGTTGTATTTGCTCAAAACCGATATGAGTTAACATGTTATCACATATCTATATGACTTCATTATAATTATATGTCAAAACACTTTAAACTTGAAATCTAAGTATTTACATGTACAAAGTAAATCATATGAAAGAAATAAAATAAAAATAAAAACTAAAAAGTTAATACAAAATGTCAAATATATAAAGAAATAGATATTTAATGACGAAAGTTCTAATGACACAAAAAAGTGTCATCAAATCTAACCTTTTAGTGACAGATTTTTAAAAAGTGTGAGAGCAAGCATGCTATTTTGAGAAATATGACACTTTTTATAAACAAATATGTACTCACATTTTTTAGTGACTTCTTTTATACTTTAGCTAACTATTTTTTATTTAGTGACATTTTTTAGTTTTAATGACCTTTTTATGTGTCTTTAGATGATAAATATTTTGTAGTAAAGCTATTCTGTGAATTCAGTTTAATACTAGCAACTTAAGAATATATTTTTTGTGTTTCTTGTGCATGGATATTTGATGTCTTTTGATTTTCAATAAAAATATATTTAAGGAACTTTCGTATTTATGATAAATATAGAGAATATCCTACTGTATTCATAAATACATTTATACATATCCTAATATATTCATATTTATTTTATGTAATTTTAAACAAGTTTTGACTCTAAATACTAGAAAATATACATAAAATAGACAGCTTTTCAAAAGTCTATTGTATATTTGATATGTAATTAAGTCTATATATAGTGAAGATATACTCTAAATTTACTATAAAAACAATTTGTGTTTTACTATAAAAAACAATAATAATATAGTCTAAAAATAAGTTACATAAAGTTATGGATACTTGATATCTTTTGATTTTTCAAAAATATATTTAAAGAAATTTTGTATTTATCATTAATATAGAGAATATCCTATTGTATTCATAAATAAGTTCATACATATCATAATCTATTAATATTTATTTTATGTATTTTTAAACAATTAGACTCTAAATATAGAAAATATCATAAATATACAGCATTCAAAAGTCTATGTCGACATGGATCTTTTGAGATAAATCTAGAAAAGATTTTATATATATCTTTCTCACTAATATCTTCTCATCTCAAAAGAAACGTATATATATCATATGAAAAATGATAAATTGGCCTACTTAAATGAACCTAAATATTAAGGTTATAAATAGCGTGAAGCGTGACGTAGCGGCATAGCCAAGCCTCAAGCTTTAGCGTGAGGCGTTGCGTCAAAGCGTTTTTAAGGCGTGACTTAAAGCGGCAAAAAATATTTATTGAGTGGTCAATACTAGTTAGCTACTAGGCTTAAAATTGAGTTATAGAGTTACTAAGCCTGAATCTCATGCAACCAAAATTATATATACTTGTAAATAAGCTCAAGTCCAATAAATATCTTAAAAAAATTCAAAAAAAATAAATAAATCTCTTAAAAGCTTCAAAAAAAGGCGCCACGCCTTGCGTTATAGCGCGCTATATCACGCCTTATCACGCTTTATTACACGTCACGCCTAAAGACGACGCCTTGGCCTGTTTCGTAACGTGGAGGCTACGCCTCGCGCTATGGCACCGCTATAGCAGCGCTATTTAGAACCCTGCTAAATATAAACCTAACAATACTAAAGTGACACGTGTAATAATCAACTTTTTTCATCCTAAATTTTCATGTTTCTAATTACCCCTTATATTTTAATACATAGTGTTTATCTTCTTTTTCTCTTGAATTATTCATACCTCGATTTTCGTCATGCCGCCTCGCGGAACTACTCAGGGAAGAATGGATGTGGAGTCTGAACCAAATTGCTCCGCCGCGATAACATCATTATTTTTGTCTTCTGTTAATGCTCTTACCTTCATATTTTGAACCCCCATTTATAAGTTCTATTTTATAAAATTTATCCCCTTGTTTGTAATAAGATCAGGTACACATTTATATTCATTAACCGATGGCTTCTAAACATGATGATAGTATTCATAGAGCTATAATAAATGCTTTAGTCGTGTAGGAACTGAATCTATCCATGTATTTATACAATAGCAAGGTTTAAGTGTTAGAGGTATATAGAAGAGAAATGAATTTTATTGAACTTTTATTGGCTTGATTATGTAAGTGTTCAATTGCTCTTAAATGCAGGAATTGATGTTGTTCTTGGAAAAAGTAAGAAGATATATAGAAGAGAGAAAATAAAACGTGAGAAGAAGAAATGATGCATAAACAAGAGGAAAAAACTACCAAGGTATAGGAAAATGTTTAATCGAGGCATACAGGGAATATTGAAAAATGTCAGTTAATATCTATAAACAAATACACGTGTCCATCTATTAGTGTTAGGCCTATTTTTAGGTCTAGAATTTTAGGTCTATATATCAACTCTCATATCATATATATGCAATATTCATTCAAATCCTACATTGTCTTCATCACCACAAACCCTAATATCATTCATAATTTTGCAGAATCAGTAGCGCAGTTTGAAGATCGTAATGAAGATCCTAATGAACCACGTAAAAAAGGTATGTATCTTCTTCTCCAAATCTAATTGCAATTATGGTTCGATCATTTTTTACAAAAGTCTATTGTATATTTTATATGTAATTAAGTTTATATATAGTGAAGATATACTCTAAATTTATGAATGTACTCCATAATTATACACATGTCGACATGGATCTTTTGAGATAAATTTAGAAAATATTTTTTATATATCTTTCTCACTTATATCTTCTCATCTCAAAAGAAATGTATATATATCATATATATGCAATATTCATTAAATCCTACATTGTCTTCATCACCACAAACCCTAATATCATTCATAATTTTGTAGAATTAGTAGCAGTTTAAAGATCGTAATGAAGATCCTAATGAAACAAGTAAAAAAGGTATGTATCTTTTCTCAACCTATTGCATTTATGGTTCTCAGCCATCTTTTTTTAGGTATGAGATGCTTGACTATGAATTCAAAGTTCAGACCATTGTTTGATTGTAAGGCTCCCTATTATATAGAATGAACCCGGACACACTTAAGCTGATGATGATGTACAATCTGTTCAGAGAAGATGAGTGTTGTTTTTATATCATGTATTATAATTTTTGATTGTAATTCTTATGCTCTTTTGTATTAATGAAAATTATATATATGTATATATATCATCATTTTTTTAATATTTGAAGTCAGAAGCATAGAGGGTGATGAAGAATCTGTTTCAGAAAAGATGGAAGGTATTGTTTTCTATATCTATGTATTATGGTTAATGAGTATGGGCTCTAATGGTAGCCTAGATTGGTTATCTTGAAGCACAAATAAGAGATGTACCACTAAAATGGGTACATCAGCTTATGATTGCATCAGTCATTATGTTATAACAGTGTAATGTTAGTTTGTTCTTAAATATTAACCACACTACACAATCTTAATAACTTTTTTTTAATATATTTTAATAAGATATATATTTAACCATTATATTTTAGTGAATTATTTTTCATTGTGGTTTAGATATCTACACCACTTCTGCGAGTCACCATATTTGAAACAAATTTGGTTTTTTGAGACAATGTTTATTGGATACGTACCAATGGACTCCACAATCGGAATAATTAGGCCAAACACACACACACACACGCACCTCTTATCAAAAAAAAATAATTCCAAAAGCGAACCCGCCTGTCGGGCGGGTTACATAACTAGTATATGTGTGTGTATGTGTGTGTGTGTGTGTGTGTGTGTGTATACACACACACACACACACACATATAGAGTTGAGATATATTGAGAAGGGGTCTTAAAATAAAAAGGCTAGGAAGCCACCAGATTGCGCCATGTGTCCCCTCATCAACCTCTCCTTTTTTTTAACTACAGGGGTATTTTTGACATTTTAACTTGTAGGGTATATAAAGTCTTATATTTCCACTTTATTTTTCTTTTCTCTCTTTCCGCCACTTTTTAATGTTTTTTTTTACGTTTCGTTCGTTTTTTTACGTTTTCGTCTGTTTTTTTTTGTATGTTTTCGTCATTTTTTTTACGTTTGGTCCGTTTTTTACGTTTTCGTCACTTTTTTATGTTTTGACAGTTTTTTACGTGTTCGTCTGATTTTTTACATTTTTGTCCGTTTTTTACGTTTTCGTCTTTTTTTTAGTTTTCGTCTGTTTTTTTATGTATTCGTCTTTTTTACGTTTTCGTATGCTTTGTTACGTTTTCGTCCGTTTTTTACGTTTTCTTTCGTTTTTAATGTTTTCGTCAGTTATTTTACGTTTCCGTCAGTTTTTTTACGTTTTCGTCTGTTATTTACTTTTTAGTTCGTTTTTTAACTTTTCGTCAGTTATTTTAGGTTTTCATCTAATTTTTACGTTTTCGTCTGTTTTTTACGTTTTCGTCCGTTTTTAATGTTTTCGTCCGTTTTTTTACGTTTTCGTTAGTTTTTTTTTACTTTTTCGTTAGTTTAATTACGTTTTTGTCAGTTTTTTACGTGTTCGTATATTTTTAACGTTTTCGTCTGTTTTTTTACGTTTTTGTCCGTTTTTTACGTTTTCGTCTTTTTTTAACGTTTAGTTCTTTTTACTTTTTCGCTTGTTTTTTACATTTTCGTATGTTTTTTTACGATTTCGCCTGTTTTTTACGTTTTCGTCTGTTTTTTAAGTTTTCGTCAATTATTTTACGTTTTCGTCTGTTTTCTTAGTTTTCGTTGGTTTTTTACGTTTTCGTCATTTTTTATGTTTCGTCCGTTTTTTTACGTTTTCGCCAGTTTTTTTACGTTTTCGTCAGTTTTTTAAATGTTCGTCGGATTTTTTACGTTTTCGTTTGTTTTTTTAGGTTTTCGTCTTTTTGTCTAACGTATTCTCCTGCTTTTTTCATTTGTCGTATGTTTTTTTTTCTTTTTTTATTTTTTTTCGTTTTTTGCTTTTTTTTTTTTTTGTTGTTTTTTTTTTTTTAATTACGTTTTCGATCATTTTTTTAGGTAGTCTGATTTTTTACATGATGCACTAAAATATACAATATAATGCAGTAAAATTTGCACTATGATGCAATAAAATATACAATTTTAATGCAGTACGTAGTAAAATATACAATTAAATATAGTTAAATTTACAATGTGATGCAGAAAATATACAATTTAATGCAGTAAAATTTACACTGTCATGCATTAAAATATACAATTTAATGCAGTAAAATTTTCACTGTGATGTAGTAAAATTTACAATCTGATGCAGTAAAGTTTACATATTAATGTAGTAAAATTAACACCGTGATGCAATAAAATATACAATTTAATGCAGCATAATTTAATGCAGTAAAATTTGCACTAAGATGCAATAAAATATACAATTTTAATGCAGTAAAATTTACAAAGTGATGTAGTAAAATATATAATTTATTGTAGTAAAATTTACAATGTGATGCAAAAAATAATAAATATCGTTAGATAGCTCATTAAGTAATATTTGAAAACTTACTAAGCTAGTAAGGAAAATCCCATGGAAAGCCCATGGACAAGACCGATTAGCTGGCCTATTGTAAGTATAAATACCCTTTCCATGCCATGGAAATGGTGGTTGGTTGTTTTCATTTTCACATAGTTTATGCATTATTTCTCTTTTACTTTCTCTCTCTAGGAAGCAAACTTCCACTCTCTTTCCCTCTCTAAATTTTCTTCATTGTTGTGTGTGTTTAAGGATTACTAATATTCTATAATTTGGGTTGCTAACTCAACGGTAAAGTACTCGACTTTTAAGTGCGGCTAGGATCTTTTACACATTTAGATGAAGCGAGGTGCGGTTCTAAGGCCTGTCAGTCCCGACACACAACACAGTAAAAAAAATCATTAAAAATGGAAAATATATATAGTTATATAACTCATTTGACATCTCTGTGTTCCCTCCTCAACAAAAAAAACACACACACAGAGCACAACACACACTCATACACTGCACACACACCTCATTAAATAGAAGAAAAGGAAAAGAAAACAAATACAACGGTAAAATACATTTCATGTCCTCTCTTTCCACGTCGTGTAGACGACGAGCATCCAACCGGCGAGCAAATAGCGAGGGCTGCAGTGTCATCGCGAGTAAGTGGCGAAGGCCACATCGGATACGATGAGTGATTTCGCACCATACATAATCTCTAAGCATTGTTACATTAGTTTTTACCTTATAGCATTGTTATAACAAAAAACAAAAAATAACGCTCTACTTAATAACATTCTCATAATAAATCACAATAAACATGTGACAATCCGTCAATTTCAGGTCGTTATTTTATTCTCGAGTATTAATTATAATTTTTATTTTTATGTTGAGATATGAACTTACGGCTAACCAGGAAGAAATTAGGACTTACACTTGTAATTTAAGTAACATTTACAAAGAACCGGCGAATCCTACGTTAAGCATTGACGTTTATATCTCCAAAATGTCATAGAAATATTTTTATTACATTCGTTTTTATTTTTCGTGTCTCGTACTATTTTTACTTTTTATGAAAAACGACTACAAATCGTACCTTTTTAAATATCGGACTTTGATAATACCCGTATTTACAAATTGTGGGTCAAGTTTTTATATAAATTAAAAACTCAACCCACTTATCTCAACCCCTATAGGGGCGGAAATCACAAGGTATGAGGTGTCTACCTTGTGATTCCACCATCTTGCAAGAACCTACACTTGGCATTTTGGTTTGAAACTCTTATAAGCTCACTTTTGACCAACATAACACACACAACTCATTTTATAACCAAAATTCTGCATTTTCTCTCTTCCTCTCACTCCTTAGACGCCACACATAGCACCAAAAACACCAAATCCACAAAAAATTTGAAGATCAAATAATGAGCACACTAGTGAATATGACTACCTAGTGTAATCCTTGCATTTTTGAGGTGATAAAAGAGGTTTTTCAAGAAGGTTTTTATACAAGTTGGGGCTGAGATTACACAAGTTTTTATAAAGTTCATTGGGTAAAGAAAATGATGATCAAAAATTATTTTGGGTGAAGATCAAGCTTGAAGTTGAAGTTTTGTATATTTCTTTTGATCATTAGATCATCATCATCATTTTTATTGTGGTAAAACTTTATAAGTTTTGTTATCATTTTATTTTGATTTCCAATTGTATATGTACTTGTATGATATATGATGATCAAGAGTTGAATGGGGTGATGTGTGCATGAATCTAGGTTAAAACTAGCTAAAATGACTATTAAAACAAGTAAAATAATCATAGAAATTAGGGGCTGTAATGAACAGTAGGTTTGGTAATTTTCAACAGGTTTGAGGTTGGATTTGATTACATTAGGTTGTAGAAAATTCTCTTATGAACACTTGGCAAATTGGATGATTTCTAGAAAGTGAATATTGAGTGAGATATGATCAAAATACTAAAACTAGTTGATTCTGACCTTGCTGTACAGATGGTATAAAAAGTCACATTTACGGACTGAGTTGGTTAAAAAGTTAAAACTATGAGACCTAGATAAAATCATGTAGATTCTGAATCAATTGGATAGTCAACCAACTCTTTATGGTTTGTAAATGGCATCAAAAATGGTGAAAGTGAGATTTCAGTCCGAATTTGTAACTTGACCTTTATGTAGTAAATTGTTCATATGTATAAGTATACTTAAACTAAGTACAAAAATGGTTTTGGATCTGTAGGTACACTTAAATATGAAACTAAGGATATAATATATCAATCATTAGCATTGTAGGCTTATAAATTATGACTATTTACGTAAACATAAAAGTATACAAAATTTACTAATACCTGAACACTATACTATGTAAAGCGATTTTTGTAACTAAAACCCGAGGTGGTAGGACCCACTTCTTGGAAGTTTTAAAAGGCTAACATACTGATAATAAAAGTATCCCAACCTCGAGAACCCGAAAAATTATAACAAGAGCCATTTATAAGCTTAAATGGGCCATAAGGCCTTATTGGGCCACTAGGCCCAATGTAACAAATTGGACTATATGGACTTGACTTTAGGCTTAATCCACTCGGACCTAACTAATGGGCTAGGACCTGATCTTTGAGTGATAATATCAACCTAATAACTTAATGGGCTTGCTTAATGGGCCTATTAGGGTTTTTGAACTAATTTGGACAATACTAGTAAAAATGAAAAATAAAAAATAGGTTAATAATCCTGAAATACTATAAGTGTGATATTATAAATATGTTGCAAATGTGCATGATCATCATTGATCTACTTGTATACATATATTATTTAATGGTATGAGTTTTCGTGAATTTTTATCGACTTAGGAATACCTAAGACCCGTTACAATTTGTATTGGCCTTCGGTTTTGATTGACGCGCTCCTCCTTGCCGAAGTTTTTTCCTCATAGCTATTTATTCATCATCTGACAGCATATGTGAGTTCATAGCCTCGCATTTTTACACTTTAATTGTTTTATTATTCCCGCGGGGGGATAAACATGCTTGTTTTAAAATAGAATCACAAAGGGATGATTGTATGCTAGTTGCTATTTTATTATTATAAGTTTGCTTTTTAACTCTCTAGTAGATAAAGACTGCTGAAGCAGGTATGGTTATAACGACCGGGTAAAGGGTAGACGTTATACAGGAAAGCATATACGACAATGATGTAAGGATGGTAGTAGGTGAGAGTAGGCGGTTAGAGAGTCAGGAGGGGCGGGGAGAGCACAACTATGGTAGGTGGTGTGGAACTGGGGGCGGGGGGAGATTGGGAGGGCAGCATAAGGATGCGCACTAGACGTGGGGGGTAGAGCTCGGATAAAATGCGATTCGAAAGTGATTGGGGGCGAAGATAGGGTGCAGAGAGAGTGATGCGAAGTGGTGTATTGAGGGGACTTGGATCAACGTGGCAGTTTAAGTGGTAGGTCGTGTTGAGACATGCAGGGGAGACGACTACCAATGGGAAAAAAGGAGGGGCACCCGGATAGCGAGAGAAGGGCAAGGACGCGGAAGAAGGGGCGGCCAAGCAGGGAGAGAGGTGATACGACGGCGGGGGGGGGAGACCCTAGTGGGTCCCCTTTCCTATCCCTTTTTCGCCTTTCTTCCCCACCCTCTCTTATTCCTTCCCCCTCCTTCCTCGTTACCTTTTCCCCTCTCTCCGCACTCTTCTTCCTTATTTGGAGGCTGCCACCTCCAATCCGTGATGGCTGGCTATCGTCAAGTGTCGGGAATATGACACAACGGATGCGTTGTATAGAGAATAATATGCACTCATAGCGAGGGTGTATAATAGGCATACCTTGTTGGGAACCCTAACATAATTAGATGGTAACGTTCAATGTCATGAGACTTATAAATAATCCCCCGATATAACTTTGTTTGGCCACATCGTTATATCCTGATGAATATTGAGAAATGATACTTGTGTTCGGAAAATTGTATTGTTTATATATATAAACTCTATGGATTCACTCAACATTATTGTTGACGTTTTAGCATGTTTTAACTCAGGTCCTTGAAGGTAATTCGGCGATGGAGAATTTGGTTGTCGCTTATGAAAACGTAAATGTTTTGAAGGCCCATTAAATAAAAGTCATTCGAAGATGATTTGCAAAAATGTTGTATGAATTATGAAATTTTTTGGGACATATGATGTAAACTTTTATTTCGAATGAAAGTATTTAAAAACGTCTCTTTTCGATTCTTTTTCTATGCTTGAGTTGTTGTATTAAGACGTAGCACCCCAAATGACCCTTCCGCTGTTATTGATTAAAATGGGGGTGTTAAATAATGATCCGACTTTGTTCACACGATGTCACGGGGGAGACATATTACTTGTTCAAGTATATGTTAACGACATAATTTTTGGATCAACAAATCCAGATTTTTCAAAACGTTTTGCAAACCTAATGAAAAATAATTTTGAAATGTCAATGATGGCTGAACTAAAGTTCTTTCTTAGACTTCAAGTTCATCAATCTCCCCGTGGCATATTTATAAGTCAGTCACAATACGCGATTGAATTGTTAAAGAAACATGGTCTGGATGAGTGTGTCTCAATGAGCACACCTATGGCAACTGAGAGGCTGTATGCTGATTTACAAGGCACTCCTACTGATCAAACGACTTATCGTTGTATGATAGGAGGGATTATGTATCTAACAGCCAGTCGTCCAGACATTGCTTTTGCTACTTTTGTATTTGCTCATTATCAAGCACGTCCTACGGTCAAAAATACCTCAATGAGGTTAAACGGATCTTTCGGTACCTAAGACAATCCTATAACATGGGACTATGGTATCCGAAGGATTTCGGATTTGAACTAATTGCATATTCAGATGCGGACCATGTAGGATGTAAAGATGATTGTAAAAGTACATCAGGAGGATTGCAATTTCTAGGTGGAAAGCTCATGAGTTGGAGTTCAAAGAAACAAGATTGTACTGCGATGTCTACTGCCGAGGCTGAATATGTTTCCTTGTCTGCATGCTGTGCATAAGTTATTTGGATGCGCACACAACTGCTTGACTATGAATACAAGTACAACCAGATTCTGATGTATTGTGATTCCAAGAGTGCCATTGCTATCTCATGCAACCTAGTTCAGCATTCTAAGACAAAACACATAGACATCCGGTATCATTTTATTAAGGAACATGTTGAGAAGGGTACTGTGAAAATTTACTTTGTCAGAACAGAATACCAACTTGCGGATCTATTTACTAAAGCTCTTCCAAAAGAACGCTTTGAGTATCTAGTTCATCGCATTGGTATGAGGTGTATGACTCCAACACAGTTAGAAAGCCTGACAAAGTCATCTTCTTGAAAAGATCATACATCAAAAAACATGTAAATAAATTTTTCAAAAACAAAAGAAAAAAATTGAAAAATTCAAAATCCCAAAAAGATTTGTCATATTTTTTATAATATATATATATATATATATATATATATATAATAAAATAATTTAAAAGATCACATGATTAGATTTATGATTCCAAATTTTTTATAAAAAACTTTCAAAAGAAAAAACGGAATCATAATCTAAGGGGGAGTACTTGAAACTTTTCATTCACATACATCATTTCGGAAATAAAATAAAAACAATGATCTCTCAAAGAGACTGAATTTGAAAAACGTTATAGTTTCAAGGGGGAGTTTTTATTTTAAAACTCAAACATCTTCATTTTCGGACTAAGTATTTTACATGATTTCATTTCAAGGGGGAGTTTTTGAAAATTTTCATTACTCAAGGGGGAGTTTTTGAAAATTTGAAAAACAAAATTCGAGAAATAAATGATTAAAATCGAAAATGAAAATCACAGGGGCTGAAAGTGTCATTTTTGAAACAAATATTCGGTGGCTATAAAAGGAGGAAAAATTTTCTATTTTACTTTTTATAATTACCGAGTCTTATTGTCGAGTTTGAGTAGAAAATCAAAGCACCTCTTTCGAGTTCATTACAACGATTACAACTACTTTTCTTACTCAAACGTAAGTGGATATGATTTGTGGTTCAAATAATACATGTGTTTGCATTATCAAGTTTAACCTCGGTAATATTTAGGATTACCGAGTTTGTGTTTTATCGAGTTTATGCAACAAGATTGAAATCAAGGACGATAATAAATAATGTTTATGTAGAAATAAGTGATAAATAGCTTAGGAATGGTTAACTAGTCGCTGAAATTGAAATTCGGAAGTATATGGTGTTTATCGAGTTTGATTGTTTGTCTACTGTTTGGAGTCTGAAAAATGATAATAGAACATAAAACGAATCGAGTTTGGTTTTTTTCATAAGTTAAAATGAATCATTGTTTATCTAGTTTGTGAAACTCAGTAATAGTCAAATAGTCAAACCCGGAAGGGTCAAAAAGTCAAACTCGGTGGTGTCAAAAAGTCAAAATTCAGTAAAACTGCGTTTGTGGAAACATGAAGTTGTTTTGAGAAAGAAATAATTTTGATGATTAATGCTTATGATGATTAATGCTTGAATGTATGTGGAACAAAAATATCAGTTTCTCGTGTGTGGTAAAAACATCAAATAATTTTGAGAAAGAAATCAAGTTTTTATGAATTCTAAGCTGTGGGTCATATATATCTATTCGTAATTGTTTAAGTGGACTAAGGCATGTCCGGTTTTGTCCATTTTCTGCAATGAACAGAATGAGGAGTGAGTGACTTAGTGTCCATTCAATTATGGGTTTGTGATTATATGATTCTATGTTATCATTATAAAGAAAATTTTTGTCAAAAGATTTCTGGAGAAAGTTCTCAAAATCTGTTATTGTGTCAAAATGATACTCTTTCACAAAACAATTTTAAGAAGTTGAATGATTTCTCTTTAGTTTTTCGTAAAAGAGTCTTGATTAAAATCAAAAGAGAAATCTTCATCATTCTTGAAAGAGTATCATGTCACAAAGAATTTCTAGTGAGGATATTCTAAAAACAGAAAGAGAGAGCTAAACCCATACGCGAAAAAGCAAATCAAAAGTGTGTTCGAAAAAGAATTGCCAGAACACACAAAAATGATAAATCAAAAGAATAATTCGAATAAAACGTATGGTATGTGCTAGAAAAAGCAAGAACGAGCACATGAGAATGAAACTGATAAAAAATATGTTCAAAAAGAATTGCCAGAACATATAAAACAGACAGAGTGGCAAAAGACAAAAATGTCAAAAGAATTGTTTGTTATCTAACATCATAATTTTATTCATTTAGTAATCATCATGGCACAACAACAACATGCAGCTGAGGTTCATCTAGATGAACTGTGTCCTCCAAACAAAAGATATGATCTTATGGATGCTAACAAGAAAGTTGATCTTGAACATGTGCAATGCCCATCGAAAAGCAAAATTCTAACGAACATCATAAGAATCATCCATTACGATTCAGATTGCCGCTTCTTCCTCCGTACTACCAATGGATTGGTATGGCACAGTTCTGGCATACTTTGAAGGAAGACGGTTCAAAGTATAGGCTTAAGTTTATGCTGGACAAGAAAGAACTTTCTCTTACATTGGATGATTTAGAACAATCTCTATCTACACAAGCAAATGACAATATCATAATTCATTTATGCCCACCACCATCATTTTCATGACACTTGTTCCATTCTACAAACATGAATTGGATTTACAATGGAGCTGAAGATCAAGTCGCATCAAGCTTTAAGACAACTTGGTCTTGTCTGTAACCATGGTAACGTTATGAAGATATTTTCGAAAAAATGCTTGACAACACGGTCACTGGATAGGATCAACGCCGCCGTTACTAGATAATGAAATGACTGTATTGCTTTTATCAATAACATTTCATGTGGATTATGCGGGAGCTACATGGGAAGGACTCTTACTATTATCTTTATCATCCAACATTTTACGGATTCCGTATAAGATTTTTACAAAATCACGTTGAGTAATTACATGACTATCTTTCCTAAATACTCAAAGACCGGGCTAGAGACATGTATCACATCTGCATGATCGAGACATTAATTGAAAAATATATTTAATTCAGGACGATAGAAAGATAAAGTTGGCATGAAAAGTCCAGATTAGTGATCTTGAAGAGATATGAAGCACACGGAGCATTATAGGATGCTATGCAGAGGTGTTTGGGTTAGATGTTATTCCGCTGACTCAGTCACAACGTGTCTTGAGTCTACTCCAAGGAACGCATTAGGACATTACCTAACGCCCATGGGTCACTCTAACCCTAAAATGGGATTGCAACAGGAGCAGGTTGCTCTCCAAAATGGTCTCTGTGATTCGTTTTCATCTTCCTAAAAGGTGAGATCTACACGTCATAACTCTAGGGCGACCCCCTTAAATACACGGGCGGCCCCCTTAATTTTAAGGGGACTCCCCCCCCCCCCCTATTTAAGGGGACCGCCCATAGACTGACGCTCCTCCAGTTTGTCCTATAAATACTGGACTTTTCCCTACTATTTTCTCACCTTTTGCACTCATTCTTTCTGTTCTAAAACAGCCCACACATCTCACTAAAATCCTTTGATCATTTAATCATAAAGCTTTGTTTCCAAGTGATCCAAGCTCAATTCCTCAAGTGCAAGAGAAGAATACTTTTATCATCAAGTGAAGAAGTATTACACCTCAAGTATATATTGCAACCTTGTTGCATTCATATCACATATTTGTAAATCAATTGTTTATCTTGTATTTGTGTGTAGTAGATAGATCTTGGCGATCTTTGTAAGTATAGTTAGATCGTGGTGATCTTACCAAGTAGTGTTAGATATTTGTGATATAAGTAGTGTGGTGAAGAACAATATACTGTATTTGTGTTTTGTGTGCTGCAGGAACGGATTAACTGAAAACAAAGAAAACCATCAATACAAGCAAGCAACGGACAGAGAATTATAAGAGTACAAAAGGAAGACTAATGATTCAAAGTGAAGCCAGAAATGTCAAGCCTTCAGTCAAAATCAGTCAAACAATGGTCAACAGCAGTCAACCACTAAAATGACAAAACCCATAATATTTCATTTCAACCCTCAAAATCTCACAAAAGTCCAAAATGACCCCTCACCTCTTATTGGGCCTTAAAAACCTCAATGGGCCTGAAAATCCCTAAATTATCATACCCGAATACCAAATAACCCAAAAAGGGGGGGGGGGCCCCAATCAAAGCCCATTTAACAAGTTATTTCTTTCAATAAAAAACCACAAGGACTAGTCTTGTAATTTCTAAAACTCGTTTTAGACTAAAAAGGGAGATAAGAAAGACAAGGGCTAGAAGTGTCATAACCCCAAAGTCCAACTGAATTTAACTCATTCAGTTAAAAATGGGCGCCATTTCCTTTTCACTGTTCACTCATCATCTCCAAGCTTTCACCTAGGTAAATCAAAGGGCAAATGGAAATTAAAGGGTCCATTAGTCAATTCAAGAGCTCGTTAGCAAGATAAGAGGGTCATTTCAGTCAAATCATATGGATGCTTTAGCTGACTCACCACTAAGTCACTGTCAGCAATGGTGAATAGCACACATAGTGATGGGTTTTTGTGCTAATCTACTCACAAAAGAAGCACAAGCTGTCACCATCAAAGAATGACATGCTGGCAATCCTCTCACACACAAACAATCTTTTTCTCTCTTGTAATTTTTAGCTTAATTTAGCTTATGTAGTTTTTTTTAAAATTTAATTTTCTTTCAACAATTTAGCTCTTGTAATTTGTCTTCTCAAGTATTGTAATATGAAATTTTGTCATCAATATAAGCTTAGTTTCATTTAAATTTTGTTTTATAATTTAGCTTTGATATCTCAATTATGCCTTTAAAGCTCTAATAAGCTCAATTAAACTAGTATAAGCTCCATAAGCTCTTATCACTCTTTAAACTTCTGAAATTGTTGCTGAGATGAATAATGAAGGAATGGTTTAGAGTTGAGGGCAACATTTAGGAAATCATAAGAAATAAGCTTGAAACAAAGCTCATTGGGCTTAAGAAATAAGCTTAGGTTCTGGTTAAGCTCTGCTAAGGGCTTATAGATCCCTGTTTAGTTGGGATCTTGAGGTAACTTTCTTTCTCTTTTGTTACTTTTCATAATTTCTAGCTTAATAATAGATAATTTGCTTAATAGCCTAGAACTACTTATTTGCTTATTCTGTATGCTTATTAGTGCTTATTTGTATTTTATTTAGTTTATTAATCATAATAGATAATCTGATTTTAGCCTAATCATTTAGATTCATTAGAATTTTATATATTGTCTTAAAAAAACATAAAAAACCTAAAATAATTAAAAATAAGTGTAGTATTGATTTATGTCTAAGTAGTCTGCTGATCATGTTTGTTGAGTTATTGTAAAAGCTATTAGTAATCTGGTAGTTCAAGATTAATCATTAGATTTTCATTTTAAAGCTTTTCTTAAAAAACTGTCATGTCCTAAAGGGGTGTTTGGTTTAGTCTAGTTTGACTATCAAAAGTCATAGGAATTGAGTGATTTCTCTTTTGGTAGTTAGATCTTCATAATAAGTTAGGATTTAAGAAAGTTTTGAAGGTTAGTTTGAAATTTTGAAGTTTTTAAGGCTTATTATGACTAAACCTGCACCAGGGCATATTGTTTCTTAAAGTTTGATTGAAAAAATGTGATCAAAGCATCTATAAGGGCTTTGATTGTTGCTTTGCTTTGTGTTATAAACACTCAAGAAAAGTGTACTAAGTGCAGTTTACCCTTTAAGTAACCTACTACTATTGCGATTTGTGCTAAGGGCCAAGTGCATTAAGTTTGTTTTAAGCTAGTTTTTATCTGGTATTTAGTATTTGTTCATTAGATTTCTCTTAAAAAGTTTTTCTCAAATCTGTCATAATCTAAAAGGGGTGTTTGGTTTAGTGCACTCTTGATTTACACTAGCAGTACTAACATCAGTTAGTACTGCTGAACCTTTACACTACCAGTACTAACCATAAGTTAGTACTGTTAGCTTAGATTTTAGCTTGTCAAATTCAGTAGTATTAAGTTTAGTTATAGCTTATTATGAATTTAGTTTTAGTTTTCATTTTCTAGCTTATTTCATAGCTTAATTTTGTTCTTAAAAGTCAAATTGCATCAGCAGTACTTTCACTTGAAAGTACTGCTGAACTTTTACACTAGCAGTACTAACCTCAGTTAGTACTGCTGTGTTCTTAGTTTAATTTAGAACAGTAATTTTAGGATTTAGCTTATCAAACTTTGTAGGACTTGAGTTTTAATATAGCTTAATAGATTTTAAGTCTTAATTTGCAATTTCTAGCTTATTTTCCTAGTTAAATTTAGCTGTCAAAAGTCATAAAAAACCTGAAAATTCCAAAAACAGTACTTAGAAACTTTAGAATTTTAATTTGTTAATTTAGCTTAAAAGACTAGATTTTATAGCTTATTTAGATAGATAATAAGTAGTTTGATAAGTCCATAAAGTTTTAAAGTCTAGTGTAGCTTATTAAGGTTTTTAGCTTATTTGGATTTTGTGTTACTTTGCTTATTTCCTGAGTTTGCTTAGTTCATGATCAATTTCAGAAGCATAAAAGTAGTTTAAGCTTTAATTTCTTTTCATTTTTAGAATAAGCACATCATAAGCTTTCTAAATCACTTTTCCTTTTTAGATTTAAGCTTTATTTGAGTATTTTATGGCTGTTTAAGTAAAAATAAGCCCAAAACCTCACTTTCTGTAAACAGTTTTAAGTTAAGCTCTTTTTGAGCTTATTTGTGAGTTTCAGCCCAAGTAGCCTTTATTAATTTTGTTCCCACTAGCTTCCTTTACAACTTTGCTTCTTTGAGTTTTTCATTTTAAGCTCTTTAAAATTTCGAATGCTTATTGGACTTAATTTGTGATCGGGGTAGATTCTCAGGGTAGATAGTGTAACTTTTGAATTTAGTTGTTTACTAAGTTGTCCCTCCGTTAGTCTGTTAGTTTCTCCGTTAGTCTCTTAGATCTTTGCACCATTAGTCCATTAGTTAAGTTGTTAATTAAGCTTATTAGTTTTAATTAGTAATTAGGTTTAATTTTTAATTTAATTTAATTAAACTTTTATAAAAAGATAAAAATTAGGGCTTTTATTTTTAATGATTTTCGGCACTCTTTCTTTATTTAGTGAAATTTTAGTTTACATTTTAGGGTTAAATTTTAGTCCATTTGCTTAATTTTCATTTTACTTGTTGCTTCTTATTTAGTAGTAATAGCTTATCCAAAATATCTTTGTTCCATTCAAATCAGGATCCGAACCTAAACGTGGTTTCAATTTCACTAGTCATTGGGGATAACGACCCGGGTGATCATACTTACCCGGTTTAATATACGTATTTTATATTATATATATTATATTATTTTTGTAAGTCTTAACTCTTTACCTTAGTTAAAGGTGAATAGTTGGAATTTACCTAAGTAGTATTTTTATTATATATTTTACGTGTATAAAACTACGAATCAGTTTTTGGCGCCGCTGCCGGGGATTAGTGTTTACGATTCCTACGTTTTGTGTTTGTTGATTTGGTTTGAAGATCCTTTCGATTTAGAAAGTTTCAATTTTGTTTTATAATTCAAAAATCCAAAAAAAAATCATAAAATATAAAAAGTAAAAAAATATTTTCCTTTTCTTTTTAGTATAAGTAAAAGATAAAAAAAAATCAAAAATATAAAAAAATCTTCCTTTTTAATTAAAAGAAATAAAATAAACAAAGTTGGTAATCGAACACCAACATATAATATCTTCTATTGAGATATTATCATTTCAATTTCCGGTGAACTTGCAATTGTTCCCAAATCGTAATCAAAGATTTAACACTTTGCGGTTTTTGGTAAAAAAATATTTTTCTTTTCTTTCTAGTATAGCTATCATATAAAAACAAAAAAAATCAAAAATATAAAAAAAATTGTCCTTTAAAAAAGAAATTAAATAAACAAAGTTGGTAATCGAACACCAACAAATAATATCTTCAATTGAGATATTATCATAAATAAGTTCCGGTGAACTTGAAAAGTTCCCAATTCGAACCAAAGATTTAACACTTGCCATTTGTGTCTCTACGAAGTACGGCTCACCTTAAAAAGCAATTTTTAAGAGCTACCGTGAAGTAGTTGATTATTTGGTTTAAGTCTCTTTCGTGTAACCGTTAAAATTTGTTGTTGCTAAAAAAAAAAAAATTAATGCTAACAATTTCGAGCTTAAACAACCTTTAATCAATCTTGTGCAAAGTAATAAGTTTACGGGTAGACAAGACCCTCACAATCACCTTCGATTTTTTAACAAGGTCACTTCAACGTTTAGACATCCCGAAGTTCCGAACACTTCGATAAAGCTTTTGCTTTTTCCTTTTTCTCTAGACGGTGAAGCCCGAGATTGGTTAGACAAGGAACCTCCTAGATCAATTCTCACATGGGACGACCTTGTTTCAAAATTCATAAATCAATTCTTCCCACCTTCAAAAACCACTTACTATCGGAATGAGATCATTACTTTTTTCCAAAAACCAAACGAAACCTTCAATGAAGCATGGGAACGTTTTAAAGGACTCCTTCGTCAATGTCCTCACCATGGCTTTTCGAAACTACACCAACTCGATACTTTTTACAATTCTTTGAATTCCAACAATCAAGATGCCTTAGATTCCGCCGCGGGTGGCAATTTTTTAGACAAGATGCCTCAAGAAGGATTAGCGATTATTGCAAGCAAGTCAAAAGTGCGACTCGAATGCTCCCAATGCTCAGCTAGCAAGATAATAACCTGAGAAAATACATGCAAAAACGTCAATCTAATAATTCTTTCGATATGCAACAAATAGCCGCTTCTCTCGAGGATAAGATGACTATCAAGATGAACAAGATGTTGAATGAAATGAAAGCTTTAGTTGTTACTCCCGCACCCGTCAAAGCGGTTGAGGAAGTATGTGTTACTTGTGGATCGAATCACAATTTTAACCATTGTCCGTTAACTCGAGGAGGAAACGATTTTCCCGTTTTTCATGACAATATCCAACAATTTCAACAAACCGCAGCCGTTGGAAATTTTCTCCAAAGAAACCAACCTTCCAATTTGGCAAGTCAAATGAAACCACCGGGTTTCAATCAACCGAATGTCCAAACCAACCAAAACCGATACCAAGGAACCAATTCTAACTTCAACCAAAACCGTGGAGGAAACTTTAATCAAAACCGTCAAAACAACCAAAATCAAGTTTACCAAGCTCCACCATACCAACCACCAACCAATCAACCACCAATCAATCAAGTTTTACCTTACCAACCTCCAACAAATAGTGTTTTGAAAACGGATTTTGAAAGCTACGTCAAAGCAAATGATGCAATATTAAAGAATGTGCAAAATCAAAATCAAGGATTGCAAAATCAAATGACAAATGTTACAAGTTTGTTAACAAGTCTTTGCAGCAAGTTTAATGATTTAGGCAATACCAACCAAGCTTCAAGTTCAAGTTCTTTACCAAGCAATACCATTCCAAATCCTAGGAACGAAGCTAAGGCAATTACAACTCGTAGTGGTGTTTCATACGATGGACCTCCGATTCCACCGCCGGTGGTGGAAAAGGAAAGTGAGGTGACAAAGGATACGGAGCTACCAAGCACCAAAAACATCCAACCTCCTCCATTCGTCCAAGAACAAACCAAAGACAAAGAACAAATCGAAGAGCCCTCTTTAGTTCAAAAGACCAAACCTAATTTACCTTACCCTCCAAGACTTGCAAAAGAGAAAATTCGTGAAAAGGATGATATCCTAGCTTCAAAGTTTATGGAAATCTTCTGTAATCTTCACTTTGAGCTAAGTTTCGCGGATGCTCTCATTCATATGCCAAAGTTTGCTCCGATGTTCAAAAAGATGTTAAATAACAAAGACAAGTTAATTGAGTTAACCAAAACACCGTTGAATGAAAATTGTAGTGCGGTTGTCCTAAAAAAGCTTCCAGAAAAGCTAGGTGACCCCGGTCGATTTCTCATTCCATGTGATTTTTCAGAGTTCGATAGTTACTTAGCCCTTGCCGATTTAGGTGCTAGTATCAATCTTATGCCTTTATCCATTTGGAAAAAGCTTCAACTCTCAGGCCTAACCGAAACAAAAATGGTATTAGAATTAGCCGACCGTACAATTTCCAAACCAACCGGTGTAGCTGAAAATGTTTTTGTCAAAGTAGGAAAATTTTACTTTCCCGCCGACTTTGTTGTGCTTGATTTTATAGCCGATCCTCGAGTACCGTTAATACTCGGGCGACCCTTTCTTAGGACGGCTCATGCTTTAATCGATGTTTACGAAGGAGAGATTACTCTTAGGAATGATGATCAATCGTTAACCCTTAAATGTGGTGATGCACCTTCCATTTCATACAACAATCTCGAATCATTGAAGAAGGTTGATCTAATCGATGTCACTTGTGAAATTTATTCACAAGAAGTACTTGGATTTTCCGATTCCGTTGCTTACAACAATCCTTCTCCGTACTACGATCCGATTGTTTCAAATTCCTCTCCGACACTTACTCCTTTTGATGAAAGTGATTTTTTACTCTTCGAAGAAGCCGATGCTTTCATAGCTATCGATGACGAGCAAATTTCAACGGAAATTGATGCTACGTACTATGATCCCGAGGGTGACATTCTCATTCTCGAGGCACTTCTCAACAATGATCCATTACCTCAACCAAACCAAGGAGATTACTCACCCGGAATTCAAAAAGATCTTAAAGTTGTTGAACCACAGAAGTCTTCACTCGAATATGCTACTTCTTATGAACCAAAAGTTGAACTTCCCGAAGTCGAACTTAAAGAGTTACCTCCGCATCTCGAGTATGCGTTTTTAGAGGAAAATAACAAGCTTCCAGTCATAATTTCAAAAGATTTGAGCCAAGAAGAAAAGACCTCACTCATTAATGTTTTGAAAAACCGAAAACAAGCAATTGCTTGGAAACTTTCTGATATCCGAGGCATAGATCCAGAGTTTTGCTCACACAAAATCCTTTTAGAAGATGATTACCAACCTTCAGTCCAACATCAAAGGAGGGTTAACCCTAAAATCCATGACGTCATCAAGAAAGAAGTAGAAAAACTTCTTGACGCAGGATTGATTTATCCGATATCAGATAGTCCATGGGTTAGTCCGGTCCATTGTGTTCCTAAAAAAGGTGGTATGACCGTTGTCACAAACGAAGAAAATGAGCTGGTCCCTACAAGATTAATTACGGGATGGAGAGTTTGCATCGATTATCGAAAGTTAAACGAAGCAACTTGTAAAGACCATTTTCCGTTACCATTCATGGACCAAATGTTAGAGCGATTAGCCGGCAACGAGTTTTATTGTTTCTTAGATGGTTTTTCTGGGTATTTTCAAATTCCTATTGAACCTAAAGATCAAGAGAAAACTATTTTACGTGCCCATACGGAACTTTCGCGTACCGTCGTATGCCATTCGGATTGTGCAACGCTCCCGGAACATTCCAACGTTGTATGATGGCCATTTTTCACGACATGATAGAGAAAACAATGGAGGTTTTTATGGACGATTTTTCAGTTTTTGGAGATTCTTTTTCCCTCGTGCCTTACCAATATGACAAATGCTCAAAACGGTGTGAAGACACATTTAGCACTAAATAGGAAAAGAGCATTTCATGGTTAAAAGAAGGCATTGTTGTTAGGTCATAAGATCTCTAGAAAGGAATGAAGTCGATAAGGCTAAGTTGATGTAATTTCAAAGCTTCACACCATCGACCGTCAAAGGAATTAGAAGTTTTCTCGGGCATGCTGGATTCTATCGAAGATTTATCATAGACTTTTCAAAAATCTATCGACCCTATGACCCTCTCTTGAGTAGAAACTCCTTTCATTGTTTCGGAAGATTGCATTCTTACCTTTCAACATGAAAAAAAGAATTTAATCGAAGCTCCAATTCTCATTGCTTGAATTGGGATCAACCTTTTGAAATCATGTGCGATGCAAGTGATTATGCAATAGGTGCGGTCCTAGGACAAAGAATTGAGAAGCATTTCCGACCAATTCATTACGCAAGTAAGACGATGACAGAAGCAGAAACGAATTACACAACAACCATGTTTTGGTCTAGGACCCAAAATTGATTTTTGAAAAGAAACAATTTTTTTAGAAACTGGTGAACAGATCGGCGGTCCCATAATTACTTTGGGGGCCGTCTGGTCATTAAGGGGGCCGCCCATGGTATTTGGGGGACCGCCACCAGAGGACGTTTCTTTTTGAGATTTCACAAATTTTATTTTCTTAGTTCCATTAGATGATGCAATAAATGAATGAAACCCTAAACCCAATTTTTCTCCGGAGGGTTTTTGATTACTTAACATTTCATTTAGACAATGTGTACTCTTTTCAAATTTAGTTAATCTAATGGCTTCCTTTTTAAGTTTTTCATTCTCAATTTTAAGCATATGACACTTTACACATTCGAGATCAACTCTCTTGTTTTTCTCGAGTGTAGACACTTTTTCTTTTAGAATACTAAGTTCTTTTTCTAAACTATTTCTAGTGGCTTTTAATCTATTGTTTTTAGTGACTATCTTTAAACTCATTTTGCACAGTTTATCATATTCATTATCTAAAACTAAATCATCTATTGATGAGTTTTCATCACTAAAATAAGAGGATTCGAAACATACCTTATTTGATGCTTGAGCTACAAGACACGTCTCGTCTTTGACCTTCTCATCATTTTCTTCACCGCTATCACTCTAAGAACCTCTGACGAACGCTCTTTGGTTCTTGTCTTTCGGTGGTTTTGGACATTCTCCAATAAGATGATTTGGATCGCCGCATCTAAAACATTTTCTATCACCTTTACCGTTCTTGTCATCTCGGCTTCTTTGGAACGTCTTTTTGTCGTTCCGAGGTTGTCTCACGAATCTACCTCTTCTCCTGAAGAACTTCTTGAAGTCTCTAACCGCCATGCGTACTCATCTCTCTTCACTTTCAGAAGTCGAACACTCTTCATCACTAGATTCTTTCTTAGTCTTTAAAGCAAGAGATATTCTTTCAACTTTTGCTTTGACTATTTCGGAATCTTTCTTAATGATCATTTCATGAACTTTGAGGTTCCCGATAAGTTCATTAAGAGATAGTGATGTTAAGTCTTTCGACTCTTCAATTATCGTTACCTTTGCTCTCCCATTTAGGATGTCTAGCCCTAAGAAATTTCTAACATAGTTCCTTTCTAGAATAACATCATCAAGAGCTTTTAGACTAGTAATAATAGTAAAAAAGCTAGCAAAGCACTATCTATAGATTCGTCTTCGAAATGACGAATTTTCATATTTGTCGAACCAAAAGCTCATCTTATATCTTTGTACTGACTATTACCTTGGTGGAAGGTGTTTCTGGTGTCTAAACAATATCCCAAGGATTCTATTTTTCAAAAAATCTAGCCTCAAGTCGTTTTAAGTTCGGGAAGTTATTCAAATATTGATTACACTAAAAGTTGTCAAAACAATAAATACGGGTCTAAATTAGGTCGTGTTTAGGAGGGTAAAACCCTAACTTAAAGTGGAATTAAGGTTAGCAAATCAACAGTGTTTAAGTTCAATATGTATATAAAGAAACCCTAGAAGGATAGCTTCTGATTATGTATCTAAGTAGGGTAATTAGGGACATACGTTTTAGTGTGCAATCAGATCCGAATTGGGACAGTTTTGAAGTTTGATTTTATTTGGGATAGTTGCACATGTAATGAGTACTTGGGAATTAAAAGGTAGTTAGTAAACTCATAAATGAACTTAGGTGATTTTTAGTATAATTTATGAAGGTCAGAAAGTAAGGTTTTTAAGTTAGTAAGATACACTAAAATTATGCATTTCAAAATAAATTGTAGTTAACTAGTGTAATGTGTTAATGAGGTGGTTAAGGTTGGGCATGGTGTCGGGGTGACCATGAAGGTTAATAAAACCCTTAGACATCCATCATAAGTGTGCTACATGGACTAGAGCTTTTAGCTTGGTCGCGTGTAACCGTGTTTATTTGTTTGTATAGTTGTGTGATAATAATTGGAAGCTGTGTTTTGAGCATTCAGGTGAGTTACATAGTCCCACTATTTACATTGTTTTAAACTTGGGATGGAAATGATGCAAATGTTGAAATGAGTTTTAAATTGATATGATTTTGTGTTAGTGTAAATGCATGGACTTTTATGTGACTGATATGCGTTATGTGATTTTCATGACACTGCGTGTTTATACCTTGTATTTTATGCATGTTTTAGTTTCTCTATATAGACGCCAATGTGTTGTGATGATTTCCTTTCTCGTCGCGCCTCGCGTTTCCGCCTTGGCAGGGTATGACAGATTGGTATCAAAGCCAATGGTTATAGAGAAGTAGGTGGTTGAGCCTAAACTATAACCTAGGGGTCCTTCATGTAGATGCATTTAGGGCTTAAGTGTTTAATGCTATAACTGCTATGCTTCCCCTCTATTTTGCATAACTTATATATCCCGTATTTTGCTAAGTTGTCATTTTAGTTATTTTGCCTACCATTATCTGATATGATATGTATAACTTTCTTAGTATTTTAGCTATCTTTTTCCCTCACCCGTAAGAAGTCTCGTTGGGGAACCGTCTTCCCAACTGGACTTAAGCGTTATAAGGAGCCTCTTATGGAACCGAAGGAGATAGGATAGTTGATTGTTTGTCGGATGCGCGTAATAGGACTGGACCAGTGGAGTTGGGTGATTCTTGCGAAGGCAAAGTCAAACCCAAGCGAGGCCCAGCATAAGTTTATCTCGTTCTTTACTTCGTCATGTTGTTATTGATTATTTCTTTTGGATATTTCGTATTTTGGGAATTGTTGCGAGACTTTCGTTCCTTTATGTCGTTTTGATTTTATTTTGATATAAGTAAGTAGTTATTTGATAGAGCATCCTTTATGTGTTAAGTTGGAGTGGTTTAAGATGTGCAATATGGTATATGTGCTTATATGTAAATTATGATTGAAATGGGTAGTCTTGGAAGTAAGTACACATGTGAAAGGAGGCACTTATAATTATGGTGTCCAATATAATTATAAAGGCATCACACACGTAGACTTGTGACCATGATTGCATTTATTTGTGTTTGGTTGTAAGGTGGTAGTGTAATGTATTTTTTTATATGTGTATTCATGATAAAGATGGTGGTGTGGGTAGAGAATTATTCTCTTACCCTAATTAGAGGATATGTTAAATTGAGTTGTATAGATAGTAAGTTTCTCTTCTATCTAGTATTTGCGGATACCTAGTATTAGGATCAGGATCGTAAGATCCACTATAGTATCATTTTCTTAATAGTCTTTGTAATATTATACAAATCTACAAATTATTATATATCATAAACACAAAATTATATGAATGTTTGATAGAAATATTATCTTAAATTATAGTTATAAAATGTTTAAGACGATTAACTTGTTGTTTTTGAAATTATTAGAACACAACCCATAAATTCGTAGTTTTTGAGTTTGTTGTTCGAGAAAAGTAAGATCGGATCGGAGTAGATCTTAAGATCCTATGCTCAAGTTCAGGATCCTATAAGATCTTAAGCATGCAAAGATCCTATGTAGGATCTGGGTCATTTTTGCTTTACAGTATCATAAAATCGTAAGATCCTAAGATCAGGATCAGGATCTTAACAACCTTGCCTAGTATTATATTATTATTGTGGTTGCTCGTTGCTCGATTGTTTGTTCGGATCTGCTCTTTCGGATATAGGTGCGTTTCATTAGTTCTTTCATTGCATTGATAACTCGTATGAGTATCAAAGGTTTCTTTTAAGCACTAATTGTTCCTAACATATTAGTGTGCATCATTACTCCTTTCTTTGTATATCCCTTGGTTTTTGTAACCCGTTGGCGAAGTGTTAGTATCGATGTTTTTATGTTTTCTCTGTTGGTCGTTATTATTGGATAAGACCTTACGTCTTCTTTTGGGTACGTAACGTCTTGCATGATTTTTCTTGTACAAGTTCGTTTGATTTTATTTTGAGTAAATGGTTCCTGGTATTTTCTTTCGTTTCAAATAATAGAATTGTGTTAGGGTCTGTATGTGTTAGCCTCACTTTTAGTGAAGCTGGCGTCTTACACGTGAATTGGATTAGTTTTGGACACTGCGTGTTACGCAGGGGTCTTTTATGTTAACTAGGAATAGTTAGCTTTTTCTTTTTGTATAAATACCCCTCATGGCTCTCCATGAGGGGGTGGATGTTCATTTTTCTTTTTTCCTTAATCTAATCTTTCATCTTTTTGTGCTTGTTAGGATATCATTTCATCACCAAAACACAAAAATAAGAAAAAATAGATTTTAGAGAGAGAAAGTAAAAACAAAGA
>BQNB010025824.1:3725-52068 GCA_026074375.1 Tanacetum coccineum
TAAAAACCCATATCCTTATGAGATTCAGTTCTAACTTGCATAACCCATGTCCCAACATAATCATTGACATTATCACTGTTACTTGAATGTGAAAACCTTTACGAAATTATCCATGCGTTAAAATTAAAATACAAAGATATTTGACTTTCTAAATCTAAACAAATGCTTCAGCTCAAACTAATGCCAATACAAAGCCACAAAGGTAGTTATTCTAGTTTGTGACTAATTGTCCAAAAACAACGACAAACAAATCAGCACATGTAAGCATGCAGCAAAAACCATTTGTGATTGTTGATGCAGGTTCAGGAGAGTAGGAATAAGTTGCTGTTTTGTTGGCGTCGCAGTACAAGATCCAAAAGGCAAATGTTGATGTTGGTGTTGTATAGGTGTTATTAGGCTTATCAGGTTATACAATTTATATTTAGCCGGGATACCTTAAAGCAAACTGTCTTTAAAAGGGCAGAGAACCGGTAAGATGTAGCTTCGGAGTGGTAGTAGTGGTGATGAACCTTACGAGTGAGAGTTAACCTATCAGTATTTTATTCTATCTAGATTAGTCTAATTTACTCGTTAAACCTATGCGTATGAATATTTTACTAGAGGTTAAGGGGGGGGGGGGGGTTGCTGGCCTGAGAGACGACATTAGGTTTTATGGTGACAAATATCAATTCTAAAGCATAATTGACACATGTAAAGTATTAAAATAAGACCAAAGAGCGAAACGAGCCAAGTATAGAAAAACTGTATTAACCATGTTAAATTTGATTAAATGCTGGTTTGATTAATTAGTTGCAAGGTGCTTGTCGCGAGGGGCATATCATACTTAGACTTAGGCGATACTTCTTCCCTTAAGATAGAAGAAAAGAATGCTATTGTCACGATTAACGCATCGTCGCATAAAGCATTATAGTTTAATGTATACTCTACATAGGGAAATTAAAGCAGTGGTGATTTGTTAATACTCTAGCCCATGACTTTTACCCACTTATTGCTTGATGTTGTTTTAGACTCCGGGTAGTTCCACCTCCAAAATTCAATACTCAATTACTTCCATCCGTCCATTTACTTGTCCATTGTTTGATCTTTTTGGGTCTTTCTTTGTCGTACTTTGAACTTTAAATAATTTGTTTTGTGTTTTTATATATGATGCCAAATATATGAATGTATTGAGTTTTAAAATGTATATTCTATTGTATAATTTTGCATAAGTCTTATATAACACACAAATTATTTGTAAAAGGTTCAAAGTTGATAAGGAAAGACCAACAAAGTTTTCTAACAGGGTACAAAACCAATTTGGGACAGTGGGAGTAGATAAATTAGACAATTAGTGGTGACAATTATACGGGTCACATGCAGGTGTCAATCCTAAGCTCATAATCAAAGTAATGATAAGGTGTCCATTTTTGTGATCCATATTGGTCCGAGGCATATAGGAATATCAAACGTGGCAGAGCCATCGGGCTTCTAGGTTATGGTTAGGTCTCTGTAGACCCAGTTGAATGATAGTGCATGTACAAGCAAATAAAATCACGTATAAGGCGTATAAAACATAATTGAATCAACACGATATAATTAAGCAAAGCGTTAAAAAAGAAACCAAAATTTTATATATATCATTAACATGGCTAATAGACCGAGGGTATTAGCCACAATCATTGTCCATTATACAAACGTGATCATAACGATTAAAATTGAATGATTAAGAAAGTAAGAATTACACGATGTCTTCTATGAAGTTAGAGTAAGTTGCTCGACCTGGGCTGCTTTCTTGGTTGAGAAATTCGACTTTAGTTTTTATACTATACAAAGAATGTGATATTGCACACTAAAACTCGTTTTGAGTCTTGTATTTTAGTTGTGTCTGAAATACGTCGGATACACCTAGTTATGGGATAAGTGGTTCGGCGAATAGGGCGTTATTTCCTGGAGTCCGCGCGATACGATCAAATCAATTAAAATAATTACCATCAATAATATTAAATGCGTATCTTTGACAGATGAACAGCTGTACATACGGCGTATTGGTTGTTAGTGGTTACTCGGGTTTTAGGAGAATTGTCATTTACTTACGTTTCTTGTGCTGTGTGGCGTTGATACGTTGTATCTGCATTGTTTGGGCGGGTATTGGTGAGAAATTAGTATTTTTCAAATGTCTTCGTTTTAGTTTAGATTTGCGTTCTTTTTGCTTCTTGAAGTGACTCGCGATTATTATACAAATAATAAACTTGAAGCAATTAAGTATAATATCTTGCAATGTTATTTTTAAAAGTGGGTAAATAGTGGGATAAATTTTTAGTAACAGGATGACGTTATTTGTTTTAATTATATCAATATCCCAAATTGAATCCTGATTGTCCTCAAGTAGGACTTTGTAGAAAGTTTTGAAAATGTCCAACCGAGGGTTAAGGATTTTTTTTGTTACGCATTTCTTTATGTTGTTGATCCACCTGTACAAAACAAGCTCCTAACGAAATTATGAAATGAAAGATTTCCTCAGATCACTCAACTAATCTAGGGTGTCTCATTTTAGTGGGTACGCTCATTTGCCTCAGTTAGTGATTCTGTCTTCGTATCATTGGCTTGGTGAAGGATTACCAAATCGCTCCACCTCTAAAGTAAGGAGTAACAAGTCAATAAGTAAATTGGGTATTTATAGAGCTCGGGTGTTTTAATCATTCTTATTAAGATGAAGAATGACATAGGGTTGTGGAGTTCTGGAACTTTTGCACAGTGAGGTCGTCGTCATATTAAGGCAGTGAGACATGAATACAATGGGGGTGCGGGGGGGGACACGTTGCGACGGGAATAGAATTCATGCTGTAACTTCCTAAATCTCGTGTAGATCTATGGTTAGTTATAGAAAGGAAGAGTATGAAATTTTGTTAAATAAAATATCAAACAATAGATTAAAGCAACAAATGAAGGTGCGGTTGATCGTAACTTTCCCGATCGTTCCATGACAAAGACTTCGAAGACTTAAAAACAAAACGTCTCGGATCATAGATGACCAATGCAACCTAAGTTTGGCGTTCCATAATCGGTAATTCCCTTAGACTTCCGAAACTTTACATTACTTTTACAGGTTGGTGATATGTCACTTTTTACAATATTTACATCGTGTTGTTTGTGCGTAATACGAATTAATCCATTCATTTTAAATTATTTTCATCGGTTGTAAAGCTCTATGAACCGACTATCTTTGCTGCTCCATTTATATATATATATATATATATATATTATATATAACAATATATCTAAATCTCGGCGTAATTTAACCGTTTCATAATCATCATTTGTATAGTCAGAACATTTTCCTCTTGACTTTTGTTCTATGGACATTAATACTTAATTGTCGACAAGTAGCAAAAAACATACGAGCTAAAACATTCCCATATGCATTGTGCATTTTCCGACCATTACTTAGATAGAGAAATTTTTTACTTTGACGCTGGAAAACTCAAAATTACACGAAAGCGTCTAACAAAATTTGATCAAATAGGCTTTAATCTACACGGTAGGCTAAGGTGTAAAGGTGAAACAAAACAATTTTTTTATTGGTGTAGGAAAAAGAAAGGAATGGCTCAGCAGGTTGTTCTAGGGGTATCTTTACTCTAAAAATGAGAGTAAGCAAAAGGGTTACACGGGGGGTTAACTAACCAGTGTTAGTTTGTTTAATATTTACGTCATGTTAGACTTTTTGGTTATCTTATGAGATTTATCAGTAAGCTTGTTTACTCATCTAAATACTAGTACTATTATTGGAGGTCATCAAAGTGATATACCAGGACCTATGTTCTAATGTCCACTACATCTACCGGACACTCTTATTTTTGTGGAAGTAGTAAGAAATTGGAAAGGATAGGTTAATTCTCAAAAATAGACATTAAGGGTTAAAGTGCGCTAGGTAATGTAACTAATGATTTTTCACAAAAAGTTATGCTAATTTTTTTTAATTTGAATCTATTTTAAGCATGTTAGATTTTTATTTGTGGAAAATAAGGACAAGTAAGTTCTATTCTCCCATCCTCCACTTAATTTTACAACGTCTCCCTCGTTTGTTATAGACAAAAGTTAAATAATATGGGGAAAGAATTAGAACGAGGAAACTTCTAATGATATTTTGAGTGTTTGAGCAAATAGAGTGTTGAAGAGGGCTTCGAGAATGCCAAGAGAGCGTCAAACACGAGGTATTTTTGCACATTTTACATTAAGTCGATTTTGATTACAGCAAATGTCCTGCAGAAAGTTAGAAGACTTCGTGCAGATTCGTGCTTTCGCAATAACCTACATACAAGCAAACAATTAGAACACACAATGGTACAGGTTTACAATTACGCCGTATCCCAAACCTAGGATAGCTGTATGTAAACCTGTGAAAAACAATTAAAATATGAAATTCTGAAAATGAATAAAAATGATAATTGTCCGGACATGCATACGCCGTATTAGAGGGGTTAGATACCCCGTATGTATGTCTGGGCAGGTAGACTCAAATATTTATAAAATTAAAAATTCAAACAATTTTAATGCGATAAACAATTTAAAAAACATAACGAGTATGTCTCTCGGGAGCATTTGTTCAGTCGGATCTTTAAGTTGACTTTTTCACACCATATTTTACTCGTTGCTTCATTTAGTAGTCGACCAGCTCATTTTCTGTGTTGATGGAGCCCAGTTAGTATTTCTTTAATCTAGGTCCATTGACTTTGAAGCGTGAAATTATTTTTTAGAGAGTTTTCTCGTTCTAGATGGATACTTTGTTTTATACATGAATGGTCCAGACCATTTTGATTTGAGTTTCCCTGGGTTGTAATTTGTTTAGATTGGGAGTTAAAATAGTAGAACTTTGTCCCAGCTGTTGAAGTTTTATCCCTCGCAGTCTTGAGTCATGCCACTTTTTGGTCTTTTCCTTATAGATTCGGGTGTTCTCGTATGCCTTGTCTCATAACTCCATAAGTTCATTGAGTGCCATGAAACGATTTTTTGCAGCAGCTGTTTTCGTGACGATCCATGTTAATTGTTTAATGCCTAAATAGGTTTTATGTTCAACCTCTACCGGTAAATGACAAGCCTTTCCATAAACTAATCTAAATTGGGTACATCCTGTTGGTGTTTTGTGGGCGCGGTCCTAAATGAATATGCATGTGAGCTTTTTGTTTCAGTCCTTTCGGGTTTATATCAATGATCGTTTCAAGATACGTTTGAATGGCTATGGGTTACCTGCGTTTTCCTATTAGTTTGGGGGTGATTAGAAGTAGATATTTTATGAGTACACCGTTATTTTTGTAGTAGAGCTTTTTAATTGAGGGGGGGGGGGGGGGGGGGGGAAGTGAAAAATTGTGTTCCCTATCACTTATTAGAGCTTTAGGTCGAATCTGGCAAATAACCCTTTCAAGAATTTCACCACTACACAGGCATCGTTTGTGGGCAGTGATTGAGCTTCCACCTATTTTGACACATAGTATACCGCCACCAAGATATATTTATTACCCCTTGAGTCAGGAAAGGGTCCCATAAAGTCAAGTCCCCAAACGTCAAATACGTCACATACTTGTATGTTGTTTGGTGGGGGCTTGTCGTTTTTCGGGAGGATATGTTTTCTGACTTTTGGCATGCATTCTATTTCTGAAACGTTAATGCTTTGCGTTCTGAAGATTCTTTAGCCAAAGAAATCTAGATTCGTAGACGTTTCTTACGGTTATTGAAGCATTGTGATGCCCTTCGGGTGAGTCTAGAATGGCAGTGAGCGAGATTTCTGGGATCTCGTTACCGGCGGGACCAGCTTCTTATTATGTTGTTTGGTCATAGGCTAAATGCATAAGGTTTCATCCAGAAGTAGTACTTACACTCCAGAGAAAAAGGAATGTTTCCTTTTTTTTAAAGTTATTTGGGAGGTATTATTTCCTGACTAATGTAGATGAGCGTTAATCGTGTACCAAGGTACGTGGAGGGGTTAGTTTTAATATCATAGGTTGATCATCGGGAATTCATCGGCGATGTCTATTAGTTAATATCCCTGTTTCGATTTTCGTGCCTAGACATGTGAACAACGGCCCTGAGTTTATGCTCCTTTTTTTATCTTTGATTTCATTGTCGAATCCTTGTAAGAGCATAACCATCTTGATGGTTTAGCTTGGAATCTGTTTATGAACAAATACTTCAAAGCAGAATGATTAGTGTAAATTACAGGTTTTGATAAAATAAGATAAGGACGAAATTTATCAAAGAGATAAAGGACAACAGCTAAGAAGCTTCTTTTTCAGTAGTAGGTGTAAGTGTGCTTGGGCGTCGTTAAGGGTCTTGCTAGCGTAGTAGATGGGTTTAAATTTCCTACTCTTTCCTTTGTCCAAGATTGTCTAGGCAAAGCCTCGACAGGCATCTACACATTAGTTCAAATGGGATATTCGCACTTAAGGGATATGTTATGATAGGTGATAGTAAGTTTTTCTTTTAATATTAATTTTGTTTTTGCAGACTAGAGAAATAATTCAAATTTTGATCTTTCATTTAAAATCTGGTCATAGGTTAGGTAATCATGGAAAATTTTTGATGAGCTATGAGAAAACCCAGGTTTGTCCAAGAAACTTCTAACCCCCTTAAAATTTGTTGGGTAAGGTAGTTAGCTATCACGTTCTATTTTCGCTCTGTCAGCCTCGATCTATTTCCCAGATCTTTTTATGGACCCAGGAAATTCCTTCCATACACATTTTAAAATTGGCATTTTTTTAAATTCAGTACAGATTGGTCTTTTGCATTCTTGCGTGCTTTTATCTAAATTACTAGACAGTGGTTTACAGAATTACGGAATAGAGAATATTCGTCATAAAGAGTTCCATGAAGTTTCTCCATGTCATGGATATCAGCCGGTAATGCATCCTTTGGCGAGGTTTCATTAGCGTTGGCACAGTCAAACGGCATCTTCGGTACGAAAGTTCAGTAAGGGCCATGTGAATGTTGTTTTTCTCTGATCCTCAGGACGCGGATTGGAATAGGAAGACTCCGGGAAAAAACCATCTAGAAAGCATAAAATTCATTTCCGGACAAGCGTGTCCAACTTTGATTAATGAAGGGGAGAGGGAAGGTGGTTTTTCGTTGTGGTCATTTTAGTTTACGGTAATAAATGCATCGGGCCATCCTATAACTTGTTACGAGATGGAAACCGGTTCGTTGTTGTTGTAGTCTTATGACAATGTCATTCCTCCTTTCTTTGGGGACAAATGATGGGCTAACCTACAGGCTATGAGATGGATAGATTAATCAGGAATTGAGGCAGTTTGACGCGATTTAGTTTTTGAAACACAACATCTGGACTTTTGGGTTTTATAAAAGTCGATGTGGTCTTGGCGATGTCAGGGTTTGAAGTTTTTCTTCCAAAGGATCTTGTTTTGCGCGACAAAATGACAGGTAATTCCTTAATGTTTGACATTGTTCCAAAGCGGAATCGTCTCCTTATGTTTCTCTAAGACTTGCAAAGAGTGAAGTTTTTTCTTTCTTAGTTAGTTTTGATGAAACGATTTAACGGACAAGCTCTATCTCCATTTGGATTGTCGCGTCTCAGGTGGAAGGAAGATTTTCAATTCTGGACTTCTTTTTTGTCAATTTTATGTTAGCACTAGCTGATCAGAGGTGATGTTCCACGTCTTTTGAATAATCTGCGTTTCCTGTGAGCCATATCCGAAATTTCGATACGCCGTATTGATTTCTCAAAATCAGATTGTTCCCCTCGTCCTTCTGAATCGGCTTCGTCGATGTCTAGATCGTTAAGCAGGAATGAATCAGTATGGTCGTTTTTCATTAATTCTTGAGTTTAAGTGTGTATAGTTTCGTCTAGGAATATCGATCATAGCATTCTCGTATCGTAGGGTTTTTTTTTATTGAGTGTATTGACATCAAATAATACTTCCTCAATCCCAAACCTGAGAGTTATCCTTTTGTTGAATACATCTATCATCGTCGTCCAGTTGCTAGGAACGGTCTTACTAAGATTATCGGAATTCTAGTATCTTCATCGCGTATCCAATATAACGTATCGACGATTTGTGTGAACACACTTTGTCGACTTTATTGAGTAAATTCTCTGCTATCCTCGAGGTCTATGGATGGACCTGATCTGCAAGTTCCACTATTCTTGTGGTTTTGGTTCATCGAATGTCTTTTTTGTTCATACACGAATAGGGCATCAGGTTATATTGGCTTCCCTAAATTGCAAAAGCATTATGAGTGGTAAGTGCCATATATCACCAAGGATAGTTTAAAATTCTGGGTCTTTTTTTTAAGTGGGACAAGTTTTTTGTAGCAAAACCGCAGGCATTTTCGTTCTTCGTTACTGTGCAAGGCTTCTTCCAGTCTTGTTTTGTTTGACGTCAAACTTTTTAGCAATTTAGATACTTTGGCAACTTGACAAGGGCCTCAGTAATGGGATGTTTGGTGGAGTTGTTTTTAGATTTTCTAAGAAACTCGTTGTTGGGCTATTCTTTTTTCTTTTTCATTCGGGTGTGAGGAAACAGGTTATTTGTGATATATTTTTAGGTCTGTGTCTTTTTCCAAGGTTTTTTTAGGTTCGGATTCGGGTGGTGTTATCGGATCATCGTGATTAGGCGTTGGAGGTTTATTTGTGATATTGGTCTTTTGGGTGGCTTCGATGGTTGTTCTTTGTGCTCCTCTAGTAGTTAAAAGGTAAATCCTTTAATTTCATAATTGACCGAATGGTCTTTCTCGAATGCTCTTGTCAACCCATATACCTTAAATCTGAGTCGCAAAAGGTGTGTTTTTTGCTTTTGAGCAGGAGTTCTGTTAGTTTTGTTTCTTAAATTTCCTTAATATAAATGCTTTCCATTCATCATGTCATGTGTATTCTTCATGATAAAAGACTTATTTACCTTTCTTCCATTGTTAATTTTCTTTTAAGGTATGGGATCTGGAATGGATCAAGTAATGTTCCTGTCATGAAAGACATTTTTAAAGAAATCAATTCTAAGTTATGTATACTATATCAGATGACCGATACGCCGTATTCTATTGATTAGTAATACGCCGTATGAGTCTGTTGAATAGCAGTACGCCGTATTGAGTTCACTGAATACGCCGTATGTTTGGAAGAACAAATACGCCGTTTAGACAGTAAAAACAACACGCTGTCCTGAGTAGAAAGTTAGATACGCCGTATCCAACTGGTGGATACGCCGTATCAAGTGATCAGTCAGAACAGAATACTATATAAAACACAATTAAATGCAATAAATTAAAGCACACAATTAAACTAAACAATTAGCAGTTAGAAATCAGAATTAATAATTTTACACTAAACAAGTTAAAGGTTAGAAATACTAAAAAGAATAAAGATTAAACTAATCACTCCCCGGCAACGGCGCCAAAAACCTTGATGTGTCGTTGTATAGGTGTTATTTATGATTATCAGGTTTTACATTTATATTTAGCCGACTAACCTAAAGACAACACTTTAACGGGCAGAGTACCCGGTCAAGATGTAGCTTCGCGGTAAGTAGGGTGTCGAACACTAAGAGTGAGAGTTAACCTATTATTCTATCAGTATTTTATTCTATCTAGATTAGTCTAATTACTGGTTAAACCTATGCTATACATATTTACTAGAGGTAAAAGGGGGGTTTTCAGCCTGAGAGACTGGCACAGGTTTATGGTGACAAATATCAATTCTAAGCACAATACACACTAAAGCAAATAAACACAAGACAAAAGAGCGGAACGAGCCAAATAATAGAAAACTGTATTAACCATGTTAAATCTGATTAAATGCTGGTTTGATTAATTAGTGCAATGGCTGCTTATCTCGAGGCGGCATATCATTCTTAAGACTTAGGCGGTACTTCTTCCTAAGACCTAGACACGAACAATCCTGTCACGATTAACGCATCCGCATAAAGCATCCTATAGTTTAATTATAATCTACCATAGGGAATTAAAGCAGTGGTGATCCTGTTAATACCCTAGCCCATCGGGACTTTACCCACTTATTGCTTGATGTTGTTTTATACACCGGTAGTCCACCACCAAAATCAATACCAATTAATAAATGAACAATACTGGTTGAACAATTATCGGGTCACCTGCCGGTCAACTAAGCTCATAATCAAAGAGTAATGATAAGGTGTCATTTGTGATCCTATTGGTCCGGGCATATAGAACACAACATGGAGAGCCATCCCGGCATCTAGGTTACTGGTTAGGTCTCCCTAGACCCAGTTGAATGATAGGTCGCATGTACAAGCACATAAACAAGTATAAGGCGATAAACATAATTAAACAACAACGATAAATTAAGCAAAGCCGGATTAAAACAAACCAAACATTATAATATTCATTAACATGGCTAATACCCGAGGGTATTAGCCCACAATCATTGTCATTATTACAAACGTGATCAAACAATTAAAAATTGAATGATTAAGAAAGTAAGAATTACACGATGTCTTCTATGGAATTAGGAGTAGTGCTCGACCTTGGCTGCTCTTCTTGGCTTGAGAAATTCGACTTTAGTTGTATACTATACAAAGAATGTGATATTGCACACTAAAACTCGTTTTTGAGTCTTGTATTTATAGTGTCTGAAATACGTCTGGATACACCGTATGGGGATAAGTGGATACGGCGAATAGGGGTTAATTTCCTTGGAGTCCGCGATACGATCAAATCAATTAAAATAATTACCATCAATAATATTAAATGCGTATCTTTGACAGATGAACAGCTGTACATACGGCGTATTGGTTGTAGTGGATACTCCGGATTGGGAATTGATCATTACACGTTTCTTGTGCTGAGCTGGCGCTGATACGTTGTATCTTCATTGTTGGATACGGCGTATAGGTGCAGAAAATAGTATTTTTCAAATGTCTTCGTTTAAGTTCTAGAATTGCGTCTTTTTGCTTCTTCTTCACAAGTGACTCCATAATTACTGCAATAATAAACTTTAAGCAATTAAGTACCAATATCTTGCAATAATTATATAAAAGTGGGTAAAATACGTGGGATAAATGATAGTAAAGTATGACGTTATTTGATGATATCAAATATCCCCCCACTTGAATCCTACTTGTCCTCAAGTAGACTTTAGAAAGATTTTGAAAATGTATCCCAACCGAGGTTAAGGATTTTTCCGTTAAGCATTTCTTTCATGTTCAGATCACCTGTACAAAACCAAGCTCCTCACGAAATATGGAAATGAAATCACTCAGATCACTCAACTAATCTAGGGTGTATCATTTTAGTGGTACGCTCATTTGCTCAGTCGTGATTAGCTTCGTATCATAGGCTTGGCAAGGATACACATCTCCACCTCTAAAGCTAAGGAGTAACAAGTCAAAAGGTAAATTGGGTATTTATTAGAAGGCTCGGGTTTTTAATCATTCTTATTAAGATGAAGAATGATATAGGGTGTGGAGCTTCTGACTTTCACCAGAGGTCGTCGTCAAACAAGGCAGCTGAGACATGAATACATGGCCGTATCGACGGAATAGACATCCATGCTCGTACACATCCTCATTCGAGTAGATCCTAAGGTTAGTTATCAGGAAAGGGAAGTAAAATTGTTGTTAAATAAAATAAACAAACAAATAGATTAAAGCCAACAAATAAGGTGCGGTTGCTAGTAACTTTCCCCGACCGTTCCATGACAAAGACTCGAACTTATAAACAAACGTCTCGATCATAGATGACAATGACAACCTAAGTTGGCGTTCCCATAACGGTCAACTTCCCTTACATCCCGAACTTTACATACTTTTACAAAATAAGTGGTGATATCGGCCACTTTTTACAATACTTTACATCGTTGATTTTTGTGCGTATCAACGAATAATCGATCCTTTCAAATAATTTCATCGGTGTAAGCTCTATGAACCGACTATCTTTTTCATCATTCATATTTTTTTTTCAACAATACATCATAAATCTCGGCGTAATTTCACCGTCTTCATAATCATCATTTGTCCGGCTAATTTTCTCTTGAACTTTTCTTCTTTCGGACATAATACATAATTGTGAAAGTAGCAAAAACACACGAGCTACAAACATTCCCATTGCATTGTGCAATTTTCCCGACCATTACATAGATAGAGAAATTTTCACTTTGACGCAGGAACTACAAAACTTTACACGAAAGCGACTAACAACATTTGATCAAATAGGCTTTAATCTACATGGTAGGCTAAGGTGTAAAGGTGAAACGAAACAATTTTTTATTGGTGTAGGAAAAAGAAAGGAATGGCTCAGCAGGTTGTTCTAGGGGTATCTTTACTCTAAAAATGAGAGTAAGCAAAAGGGTTACACGGAGGTTAACTAACCAGTGTAGTTAGTTAATATTACGACATGTAGGCTTTTTGGTTTAATCCTAGAAATTTATCAGTCAAGCATGTTACTCCATCTAAATCCATAGTACTCATTATTGAGGTCTCAAGTGACATATCAGACCAAGTTCTAAAGTCCACTACATTACCGGCACACTCATATTTTTGTGGAATTTTACTAAGCAATTGAAAACGGATAAGTTTAATTCTCACAAATAGACATTAAGGGTTAAAGTGCGCTAGGTAATGTAACTAATGATTTTTCACAAAAAGTTATGCTAATTTTTTTTAATTTGATCCATTTTTAAGCATGTTAGCATTTTATTTGTGAAAATAAGGACAAGTACGTTCTAATTCTCTATCCCTCCACTTAAATTATACAACGTCCTCGTTGTATAGACAAACAGTTAAATAATATGGGAAAAGAATTAGAACGAGGAAGCTTCCCTAATAGTTTGCTCTGGATGGTTTTCCATTTTGAGTGTTTGAGCAAGAAGAGTGTTGAAGAGGGCTTTAGAATGCCCAAGAGAGGTCAACACGAGGTATTTTCACATTATACATTAAAGTCGGTTTCATTTACAGCAAGGTCCTGCAGAAAAGTTAGAAGACGTTTGTGTAATTCGTGCTTTCGCTAACCTACAATACAAGCAAACAATTAAACACACAACTGTACAGGTTACAATACGCCGTATCCCAAACCCTAGGATACGCCGTATGTAAACCTGTGAAAACAATTAAATACTGGAATTTAAATACTGAAATTAAAAACTGATAATTGTCCAGACATGCATACGCCGTATCCAGAGGGGTTCGATACACCGTATGTATGTCTGGGCAGACAGACTCAATATAAAATTAAAATTCAAACAATTTAAATGCGATAAACAATTAAAAACATAACCGGGTTGTCTCTCGGGGAGCACTTTTGTTTCAGCCGGTCTTTAAGTTCGACCTTTTTCACACATATTTTACCTCGTCGCTTCATTTAGTTCGACCAGCTCATTTTCTTCCGTGTTGATGGACCCACCGTAGTATTTCTTTAATCTATGTCCATTGACTTTGAAGCTGAAATTATTTTTATCGGTGATTTCCACGGCTCCATATGGATACATAGTTTTTACAGTGAATGGTCCGGACCATTTTGATTTGAGTTTCCCTGGGTGTAATCTGAAGCGAGAGTTAAATAGTAGAACTTTGTCCCCAGCTGTGAAGTTTTTATCCCCTCGCAGTCTCGAGTCGTGCCACTTTTTTGTCTTTTCCTTATAGATCCGGGTGTTCTCGTATGCCTCGTCTCGTAACTCCATAAGTTCATTGAGTGCCATGAAACGATTTTTTGCAGCAGCCGTGAGATCCATGTTACATTGTTTTAATGCCCAATAGGCTTTATGTTCAACCTCTACCGGTAAATGACAGGCCTTTCCATAAACTAATCTAAATGGGGTACATCCTGTTGGTGTTTTGTGGGCGGTCCTGAATGCCCATAATGCATCGTTGAGCTTTTCTGACCAGTCCTTCGGGTTATATCCAACTGATCGTTCCAAGATACGTTTGATGGCTCTGTTGGTTACCTCGGTCTGCCTATTAGTTTGGGGGTGATAGGCCGTAGATATTTTATGAGTCACACCGTATTTTTGCAGAGCTTTTTCTAATTGAGAATTGCAAAAGTGTGTTCCCCTATCACTTATTAGAGCTTTAGGAACCCCGAATCTGGCAAATAACCCTTTCAAGAATTTCACCACTACACGGGCATCGTTTGTGGGCAGTGCTTGAGCTTCCACCCATTTTGACACATAGTCTACCGCCACCAAGATATATTTATTACCCCTTGAGTCAGGAAAGGGTCCCATAAAGTCAAGTCCCCAAACGTCAAATACGTCACATACTTGTATGTTGTTTTGTGGCATTTCGTTTCGGGAGGATATGTTTCCTGACTTTTGGCATGCGTCGCATTTTGAAACGTAATCTTTTGCGTCTCTGAAGATACTAGGCCAAAAGAATCCAGATTCGTAGACTTTTCTTCCGGTTATTGAAGCACTGTGATGCCCTCCGGTTGGTCCAGAATGGCAGTGAGCGAGGATTTCAGGGATCTCGTTACCGGCGACACATCTTCTTATTATGTTGTCTGGGCATAGCCTAAATGCATAAGGCTCGTCCCAGAAGTAGTACTTCACTTGAGAAAAGAATCGTTTCCTTTTTTCAGAAGTCCATTTGGGAGGTATTACTTTCCCGACAATGTAGTTGACGTAATCCGCGTACCATGGTTCATCGTTGTCGGGAGTAGTTTTTAATACCATAAGGTGCTCATCGGGAAATTCATCGGCGATTTCTATTTCAGTTAATATCCCCATGTTTGGATTTTCGAGCCTAGACAAGTGATCAACGGCCATATTTTCTGCTCCTTTTTTATCTTTGATTTCAATGTCGAATCCTTGTAAAAGCATAACCTATCTGATGAGTCTTGGCTTGGCACCCTGTTTACTGAACAAATACTTCAAAGCAGAATGATCAGTGTAGACAATAGTTTTTGATAAAATAAGACAAGGACAAAATTTATCAAAAGAAAAGACAACTGCTAGAAGCTCTTTTTCAGTAGTAGTGTAGTGTGCTTGGGCATCGTTAAGGGTCTTGCTAGCGTAGTAGATGAGTTTAAATTTCCCATCTATCCTTTGTCCCAAGATTGCTCATACGGAAAGTCGCTAGCATCACACATTAGTTCAAAAGGGATATTCCAATTAGGGGATATTATGATAGGTGCATAGGTAAGTTTTTCTTTTAAATCATTGAATGCTTTTTTGCAACTATCAGAAAAATCAAACTTTGCATCTTTCATTAAAATATGGGTCATAGGTTTAGAAATCATGGAAAAATCTTTTATGAATCTATGATAAAACCCATCGTGTCCCAAGAAACTTTTAACCCCCTTAACATTTGTTGGGTAAGGTAGTTTAGCTATCACGTCTATTCTTGCTCTGTCAACCTCGATCCATTTCCCAGATATTTTATGACCCAGGACAATTCCTTCATTCACCATAAAATGGCATTTTTCCCAATTTAGTACAAGATTAGTCTCTTCGCATCTTGCGAGCATTTTATTTAAATTACCTAGACAGTGGTTAAAAGAATTACGAATACCGAGAAATCATCCATAAAAACTTCCATGAAGTCTTCCACCATTTCATGGAATATCGCGGTCATGCATCTTTGGAAGGTTGCATGAGCGTTGCACAGTCCAAACGACATCCTTCGGTAAGCAAATGTTCCGTAAGGGCATGTGAATGTTGTTTTCTCTTGATCCTTAGGAGCGATTGGAATTTGGAAGAATCCGGAAAAACCATCAAGAAAGCAATAAAATTCATTTCCAGACAAGCATTCCAACATTTGATCAATGAACGGGAGAGGGAAGTGGTCTTTTCGTGTTGCGTCATTTAGTTTACGATAATCAATGCACACGCGCCACCCTGTAACCGTGCGAGATGGAACCGGTTCGTTTTTGTCGTTTAAGACAATAGTCATTCCTCGACAACATGAATGGGGCTGACCCACGGGCTATCTGAGATGGGATAGATTAATCCGGAATCGAGCAGTTTGACGATTTTGTTTTTCACTACATCCTGGACTTTTGGGTTTAAACGTCGCTGAGGTTGGATGACAGGTTTGAAGTTTTCTTCCAAAAGGATCTTGTGCGTGAAAAATGACAGGCTAATTCCCTTAATGTCTGACATCTTCAAAGCGATCGCTCGCTTGTGTTTCTCTAAGACTTGAAAGAGTAAAGTTTTTTATTTCTTAGTTAGTTTAGAAGAAACGATTACCGGACAAGCTCTATCTCCATTTAGGTACGCGTACTCAAGGTGGGAAGGAATATCTTTCATCTTTGGCTTCTTTTTGTCAATTTCGTTGGCACTAGCTGATTAGAGGTGTTCGTTTCACGTCTATTCAAAATTCTGCGTTTCCTGTGACGCCGTATCTGAAATTTCGATACGCCGTATTGATTTCTCAAAATCGGATCGTTCCCCTCGTCCTTCTGAATCGGCTTCGTCGATGTCTAGATCGTTAAGCAGGAATGAATCAGTATGGTCGTTTTCCATTAATTCCTAAGCTTCTAAGTGTATAGTTTGGTATAGATCATCGATCCCATATCATTCATCGTCATCGGTAGGGGATTTTTTTATTGATTGATCTACATCAAAGATTACCTCCTCGTCCCCAACCCTGAGAGTTATTCTTTTGTTGAATACATCTATCATCGCTCGTGCGGTTGCTAGGAACGGTCTTACTAAGATTATCGGAATTCTAGTATCTTCTCGCATATCTAATATAACGAAATCGATCGGGAGAACAAACTTGTCGACTTTAATGAGTAAATTCTTTGCTATCCCCCGAGGATATTGGATGGACCTGTCTGCAAGTTCCAAACTCATTCTTGTCGGCTTTGGTTCACCGAGTCCTAGTTTTTCATACATCGAATAGGGCATCAGGCTTATATTGGCTCCTAAATCTGCCAAAGCATTATCGATGTGTAAGTTGCCAATATCACAAGGGATAGTAAAACTTCCTGGGTCTTTTTCTTTAAGTGGAAGTTTGTTTAACAAAACCGCGGAGCATATTTCGTTCATTGTTACTGTGTAAGCTTCTTCTAGTCTTGTTTTGTTTGACATCAAACTTTTTAGAAATTTAGCATACTTTGGCATTTGAGCAAGGGCCTCGGTGAATGGGATGCTTAGCTGGAGTTGTTTCAGATTTTGTAAGAACTTTCGTTGTTGGGCTTCTTCTTTTTCTTTTTTCAACCGTTGAGGAAAAGGTATATGTGATATTTTGGGTCTAGTGTCTTTTTCCAAGGTTTTTTTAGGTTCGGATTCGGGTGGTGTTATCGGATCATCGTGATTAGGCGTTGGAGGTTTATTTGTGATATTGGTCTTTTGGGTGGCTTCGATGGTGGTCTTTCCTCCTCTAGTGGTTACTCCTTTAATTTCATAATTGACCGAATGGGCTTTCTCGAATGCTCTTGTTAAAGACTTAGGCGTGGTACTCCTTCCTAAGTCTTAGACCATAGAACATGTCCTTTTACGATTAACGCAATCCTTTTTGATAAAAGATCTATAGGTTTTAATTATAATCTACCATAGGGAAATTTAAAAGCAGTGGTGGATCCTGTAATTACCTATAGCCCAACGGGACTTTAACCCACTATTAATTGATGTTGTTTTATACACGTAGTCCTCCACCACAATCAATCAATTAATCATATGAACAATACTGTTGAACAATTATCGGGTCACCTGCCGGCCAACTAAGCTCATAATCAAAGAGTAATGATAAGGTATCATTTGTGATCCTATTGGTTCGGGCATATAGAACACAACATGGAGAGCCATCTCGGCATCTAGGTTACTAGTTAGGTCTCCCTAGACCCAGTTGAATGATAGGTCGCATGTACAAGCACATAAACAAGTATAAGGCGATAAACATAATTAAACAAAAAACAAAAAAAAAAAAAAAAAAAAAAAAAAAAAAAAAAAAAAACGATAAATTAAGCAATAGCCAGATTTAAAACAAACCAAATTATAATCTTCATTAACTATGCTATAACCCTTGTGGTATTAGCCCATAATCATTGTCATTATTACAAACGTGATCAAATATTTAAAATTGAATGATTAAGAAAGTAAGAATTACACGATGTCTTCTATGGAATTAGGAGTGGTGCTCGACCTTGGCTGCTCTTCTTGGCTTGAGAAATTCGACTTTTGTTGTATACTATACAAAGAATGTGATATTGCACACTTAAAAAACTCATTTTTTTGAGTCTTGTATTTATAGTGTCTGAAATACGCCTGGATACGCCGTATGGGGATAAGTGGATACGGCGTATAGGGGTTAATTTCCTTGGAGTCCGCGATAAGATCAAATCAATTAAGATAATTACCATCAATCATATTAAATGCGTATCTTTGACTGATGAACAGTTGTGCATACGGCGTATTGGTTGTAGTGGATACGCCGGATCGAGAATTGATCATTACGCGTTTCTTGTGCTGAGCTGGCGCTGATACGCCGTATCTTCATTGCTGGATACGGCGTATAGGTGCAGAAAATAGTATTCTTCAAATGTCTTCGTTTAAGTTCTAGAATTACGCCTTTTTGCTTCTTCTTCACAAGTGACTCCATAATTACTGCAATAATAAACTTTAAGAAATTAAGTACCAATATCTTGCAATAATTATATAAAAGTGGGTAAAATACGTGGGATAAATGATAGTAAAGTATGACGTTATTTGATGATATCAACGGTCCAAAAGGTACACGATCTTTGCCAAACACGCCTACACGCTAGTGATCACACCTATACCAAATGATCCTCCTGATCTTATACTGTGCTCTAAACTAGTACTTGTGGGCGTTTCCATGTTTACCACAAATGAAGTTAAGGAATTAGAGTTTGGATTAAAATAAGATGAATGTCAACTTACAAAATGAGTTGGCAAATGAATTTAATCCCAAATCTTTTCTGCTCATTGTTGCTAAAACTGTATATGATCATAGGTTTTTATTAGTAGTGCAATTTATTTAACACCTTACATATTTACGAAATCAAAAACAAAAACTAAACTTTGCAAGTTATCCCAACCTCGGCTCACCTGTTTTGTAAAACCTAATACTTATTTACTGAAAGAATAAAAGGTTCATATTAGAAGTGTGTAATTGAGAACCTTACTTATTTTCTGGCCGGATTGCCCCGCGAAGATACGGGTCGAATACACCCATCATGGTCTGGTAAACCATGCTCTAGGAAATTGCCCTCGGAAGACCATATTTGACTGCCGATCTTGCCCACAAACCTTGATCAGTAAAATGGTTTAACCCATCGTTAATAGCATTGTTGTTTGTTTTTGCACACCTGTAATGCCAACGCATTGCAACAGTTGAGTATAAAAAAATTAAGAATTACACCATCAAGTTTCCGAACTGTGTGGTGCTATTAACAATTACTAAACATACCCGTATGCATGTCATTCTGCATAATATACGAAGCAATATCCAAGAGACAGCCGTCCTTGCAAGGAACCTCTTTCTAAAGACATTGTTTCTTCAACATATCAGAATGTTGGCCGGTTGTGTATGTATCCGACGAACTATTAGTAGAAACCGTGTGGCAGCTTCTTTTGGTATTTTGAAACGTTTGATTAAAAGGACCAGAGCTAGTGGTAGAAGCTCGTATCATCATATGAGCTCCGCCTACAAGATAAATAAGACAGTAAGAACTAACCTTGTCAAACTGATATTCAATAGCAATATACACAAAGAGTAATGTACTTACATTGGCGCACTTTCTTGGGCAATATTATGAATAGGTTGTGGAAGATCCCTAGATTAACATATATGCATATAAAATGACTCATGCTACATGTTAGATGGAAATAAAAATGCCAATCCAAATACTATAACCGTGTTATTACATAATTAAAAAAAATAACGCATTTTAAAACACGATGATGTATGCTTTGTATAAGAGTTATACACCTTAATAACGTTGCATGGATCATGTATTTTGTTGCATATGATGCAACCATCAATACGTACTTTAATAGCAACCAATACGCCACTACTCAAAATCAAGAGTGAAAGGCGCGACAGATCTTGCTTGCCACTAAACTACTAATAAAACATATTAGATATCTATAGTTCTAGAAAATCAAATTAAGTTCAAGATTCCTTTTAAATTCTTAGCTTAATGTTGGTGTTTCGAATAATAAGCATTGCATAAGTAAAGGGGTAAGGTTTTATCTTATTGCATTACCTTAAGTGCAAGTTTTTAAATTACATTTAAATAGTTTAACTGGAATATACTCTTTAATTGTTCTTTACCTTCTTCCTTCCTTGTTCATATTTGAGGTTTTTGTTAAAAAAATTGCTCTAAACAAATACCAACTTGAATCAAATCACTAATTACAAACAGTTAAAGCTTAAAACCTTCATTATATCGTTTTTTTATGAACCAAGAGGAGGAAGGGGAAGAACAACACCCACTTTCCTCCGCAAATTACTATAACGAAAAAATAGTATACCAAAAAAAACAGATTTGATAAACTCTTTACACCAGCTAGCCGTTTGCTCTGGAGGTAGCCATGCTTCAGTATGAATACTATGGTGCATTGACGACCATACAATTTCATTGTAAATTGTCAACCATGAACAATTTGATAGTCTTTTACCCAAGCAACCGTAATGCTCTTGTGACTATTTAGTTATCTTATGTCTGTTAGACATGTGAACCAAAGCCCATTTGGTTGTGTGTTGGTATAGCCAACACTCAAACCCTTTCTTCTTCGCTCGTCTTCATTGATCAGATGTGGCAAAGTCATCATTGATTAGAATCTTCCAATGTCCTTCTAGCTGCTAGCTTTGTTTAACAGGATTTTACAAATTTGATCAGCTCCAAAGCCATAGTGCTTTCCTTTCTTCTGTACTAACTCAAATCCAACATTTGTGAAAGCACTTCTGTTGGTCAGAGGGTATCGTTTTTTCTACAATGCAATATGAAAGACTATCCCATTACTTTGTCATGATAGTATGAACCCATGATGAACTAAGTAATTTCAAGCTAATAAGCTTCCAATTTAGCTGTTTATATCCTCAAAAAAGTCAGCAGTATCGACCTTGATTAAACATAATCATCCAATCTCCCCAAAGCATCTTACTAAAGCCCTTCAGGAATTTCTTCTGTGATATTTCTTACGCATTACAAAAGCTCATAAGACACCCATTCAAGTCTTCTCTGTTAAAGATTGATAGTATACTTTCCCATCAAGGTGCGAAAGAATTATCATATTTCCATTACCTCTTGTTACTCCTATTCATATAGTCATCTTCTAAAAGGTTTGGTGGGATCAAATTGAGGTTTTAGTTGTAGAAGAATGACTGTGCCATTCAACAATGGGATTATTTAGATGATCAAGAATCTACTCAACATCAACCACACAATTATCTTCATCTTCCCGAGCTATAATGTAAACAGACATCTTTAACCTCATCTTCTCGGCTTGTGAGACTAGAAGGTAGTACCTTTCCTCCTTTCCTTCTTTTTGCTTTTAGCTTCCTTTCTTGTGCCTTACTTCCTTTTCTTTGCTTTTCCCCTCTTCCTCTTTAAAATTCCTCATGGACAGATTCATCCTTCTTTCTTAGTCCTCTTTATCAGCAGCTTTCATATATCATCTATTGATTGCTCTTTCATCTTCTTCAATCCAATAGCCTCAAAGTCTGATCTTGCTTCTGTATATTCTTTCATACAAGACTTGATCTCCTCAAAGGATTTAGACTTTTAAATCAGCATGCTTCTTATTTGCAACATGTTTCGATAAGTGATCATCGATTTCAAAGCTAGAGATATTTGGTGGCTTGTTTTATGATATCACAGCATATCTCTTTGTTCTGCAAGGAAACTTCCTTGGGCCAAGCAAATTGTGTCATGTAGAAACATTTGACGCTCCGTTCCTCAATAGAATATTGCTCCCTTTTCTCTTGTTGACTACTTTTCTGTCAAGAATCTGATCTGCATTTTAGTCTTGCTTGAATGTAGTCAAATTCAGTTGTAAGTGCTTCTTTTTTTGCAGCTTCTTTCCTCTTAAGCTCTAAGGCTAACCAATCTTCTAGCCATAAGTTGCATCAAGATCAATTTGTCTTTGTGTTTCAGCACCATTGCAGCCTTGCAATTTTTTTGACTGCCTCAAAACCGCTATCTCTTGAACTCTTTTTTTGATTTCTTTGATGCCCTTGATCTTCGGCTAACGAAGGTCTTCTTCAGTCAAGGATCTTTTTCCTTTTCTCCTTTTGAACTCTTTCTGTCTGAACCAGTATTAAAGTTCTGCATATTAACTCACAGTATTTAACTTCGCTAAGTTAACCACCAGTATTAATCCTGCAGTACTATGGCAGTAATTAACTGTCTCTTTCTCAGTATGTTCTCAAAAACTAGATCTTTGTAGGAGTTGTTGTAGATTTTTGGGTTTCCCATCCTGTAAATCTTGCTACCATGAAGGGCCCTTGTATCCCGTAAAACCTTCAGAAGCTACATAGTTTAAGATTGTGCAGCCTCTATGTAGAAGGACTTATTGTTCCTCTTGAAGCCTCCCCTAAATCCTTGCTCCTTTTGCAGGAGTAGCAAATATTATTTCCTTGATTACTAGTTGGAGAAAGGAACATCTTGATCCTGACCTCTGCATCCTCTTCATCCCACTTTCCTCTCTTTTTCTCTTCTTTCTTCATCTTCTTTTCTTGCCTCAACTTATATTCTAGTTCTTTGACCTTCTTTTATAATCAGCTACAAGATTGCTGTTCCAAGAGTCTGCTTAGTGTCACTCAGTTCCTTTTCTAAAGATTTTACTCTTGATTCTAGCCTAGGTACAAGATCTAGCAGATTCCTAATTGCACAACATTGTACACCAGGTCCTAGATGTTTGATCTCAGGTTCATGGTGAAGGTGGTGGAGACAATATGATAATAAGTTCAACTGATGGACCTTCTCAATCATTGTTGTGGAGGGGATGAATTTAAAGATGTGGATGATTGGTTGGTGTGCAGGAATGTAAGTGAAGGGTGGAGATGATGCCTGGTTGTAAGTTGAATAGAGTGTTGGTGAAGATGTTGGTTGTACACTTGATGGTTGATGGGGTGTGATGTAGATTGTACAGTTGATTAGTTGGGAGGTGGTTGTGAATTGGTGGGGAGAGAGTTGTACATGAGGATGGTGAAAAGTGTTTACAGGTTGGAGATGGTGTTAGATGCAAGCACTTGATTGAGGTTTGACTCGTGCATCAATGGTTAGCAATAAGCAGGCAAATAAGGACTATGTATCCCTTGAAAACTTCTTTTCAATATTTCCAAAAATCTTATTGGTTAATAAATACACAGGCACAAATGATTTTTGTTTTCATTCTGTATATTCACAATCGATTTGAAGAAAAAGAAGGTACAATAAAAACTTTGATTTTTGCCTTTTAAATTTGAGATCATTCCATCAAAGATAAGTTTTGAAAAGTTAAAGTATTCTCTTCCATGGTAAGACAGATCAAAGCATGGCAATTTTGACTACCAAACTGATCCCATCCTCTACTTTTGGACTTATACAATGAAGAATGGTGATGAATCAAAAATCTCCATTGGGGTTAAAATGACTTTTCAAAAATGTACCAAGTACTATCATTTTACATATCTAATCTTTTGTAATCCTGCAAAAATCTCTTCATTTTTGCAACATGTTAATCCCTGGAAGCATCTGCTAATTGGAGTTAGCCTCCTCAACAACTCTTCAGTGATTGTATATTCAATAGAATCTATGGTTGCATTAAGTATTTGATCCCATCTGAAGTGTTCCCTAAGCAGTTGCAGTCTGCCAAAACTGCTTGACAAGGGAATCATAGATAGTGGAATTGTGAGTGAAGCATACCTCAATTTTTGAAACGTCTGAGAAATCCACTATCTCTGTGTAACCACACTTACAGCAGGTTTGTGTCAAGAAACCCACTTGATATTCTAATCACAATACTTGATTGCGCCCTTGAAAGATTTGGTGAAAAATATTTGAATCTCTTGTAAAAAATAAGGTACTTTGGTGATGGGACGTTTAAAGATTAGTCTGTAGTGAGAGTAAGTTTACTAATCGCTTTTGAGCGAGGATCTTACAAGCAAAAAAATAATAGGTTTAAATAGTGATAATGATTAAAGAGAAATTACTTTAATCCATATAAGTACTCTAATCAGCGTTTTTTAGGGGCCGGTAAAAGATCTTCCACGTTATGTTTTGAATAAACTAAAATGATTTATTTTCAATCATGTATTAAGAAGAGCGACCAGACTTAAAAAACCTTGCATTTACCAGACTTAAATTAGTCAACCAGTATTAATAATGAACTCACATACTTAAACATATTTTTCAACCCTTTTTTTAATTATTTTTTTAACCAGCAAGTTGACCACAACATATAACTTACAACCAATTTGCATCCAATTAGCAAGTGACAGCTGGCAGTCTTTTCCATTCGCAAGTTGAGCCTGCATCATGCCTTTCCAAAGTAGTAAACCCCTGCAAAGTTTACTATACAAAGAAAGGCAATACAAATCTAACATAAACCTCTTAGCAAATTAAACCTAAAAACAACTACCAGCCTTAATAACTTAACTACTTACCAGTATTAAATGGTATACCAGATTTAAAACATTTAACTAGCAGGCCTTAATACTAAGCTAACCATATGACGTCCTCTAATACCTAGAACTAAATCCTAAAATTATATTACCAGAATAATTCCTTACTTTATACTACCAGGATTAATTCTAACCTAACTAACCACCAGGATAATTCTAAGCTATTTTACATAAAAAATTAACACTCTTTCATTCCCCTTAAAATGTAGCTTAAGTTTAACCAATCCAATGATTAACATCAAAAAATTTAAAACCTAGGACCATCAAAATGTTTGGTTCAACCGATTCAGCAACATTTAAGTCTGTGTGAATTTTTCTTTCTGCACATTTGTATTAGCTTTTCTTCATACAAATCCTAATGAAGTGATGGCCGGTAACTCAATGTGCTTCGTCTTTTGATGAAGACAAAATCTTGATTATGCAAATGGTGCTTTGATTATCAATATGGCGTAATGGTGTTCATGAAAATTAAAACCATCTTCTTAATAATTGATTTTGCAACCATGAAGCACTTGAAATTGACCACAAGCACCTTAGCAAAGCAGCAACCATGACTCAACTTCAGTTGTCGAAGTAGCCACTATTGTCTGCTTTTTTGCAACTGCCAATGAGATTAACCTCCTTCCAAGAAATTGGCATCCACCCAGATGTTGACGTTCCTATCAAGGTTAGCACAGCAGTAATCAGCTATCCGAATAAGCAACTAAGTGCTAGTGGAGATTCTCTTGGATACCATAAGCCTAGCTTTGGTTTTTCCCCTTGAATGTAACTTGAAAACCCTCTTACAGCATCGAGATGGAACACCTTTTTGGTTAACCCTGAAAATCGCGAAAAGCACAAACTGCATACATGATTATCAGGCCTTGAGGCTGTTAGATACAATAAGAATCCTAATTCATAGGATCTATATAATGTAAATCCACATCGCAGGACCTCCTTCATCGTGAGCCAAAGGTGCCCTTTGTTTCCATAGAGTAACTGTAACTGCAGACTTTTACACAAACGAAGCAAACTTCTCAGGATCTCAGCAACGATAACATTGTCTTGAGAGATAAAAGATCCCTTCTTTGGCTTTGCTTGACCCCTTGTAAACCTAAGAAAATGTAAGCTCACTCACATATCACTCTTTTTGAAACCTACTCCCTTTCATTATAAGAGCTTCCAAATTTTTTCATCAATCACTTCCAAGACTTCTTTTGTAGAGCCAAAAATGATAACATCTACATCAATTTGAACAGAAATGATATCCTTGGTTGTCCTTCTTTAAAATAAAGTCCTTTCTATGGTTCCCCATTGATAGCCATTTGCTACTCTAAATAAAAACGTAGATAGAGTAGCATACAAGCTCGAGGAGCTTGATGAGTCCATACAAGGCTTTAAAAAACAACCTTAACACTTTCTTTGGGTGATCTGGTCAACAAAACCCAGGAGGGTTGAGAGACATAAACCTGCCCTCTCAATAGTGCCATAACAAGAATGCAATCTTCACATCTATCTCTGATGACTAAAACCCCATATATGAGGCAAAGGGCAAAAATAAACCTTATGGCCCTGTAATCTTCAAAGATGCCCTGTTTTCACCAGTCATGTGCCTCAGATACATCCACGATCCAAAATACTCTATGATGCTCCATATGCCATTCAGTGGATGATCCCTGCAACAATCAAAAAGAGATAGTTTTCTCTTGGTACCCCAGGCCTACACAGCAGGCTTGGGTCTGCCCTTGTGGACCTTAGAAAACATAAACATTGAATCAAGGTTGGTCCACTATTTGGGATTGTATAGTGGAATTGCTTTTCCTCCAAAACACAAAAACCTTCTAGGTCTTAACATCAAGTGCCCATTTTGGGCCCTGTAACTACATATTATGTGACATTGGTTATGCGTGTATTCCTTGAAAAGGGTCTATTTACCAGGTGAACTTTGTATGAAAAACATTTTCTTTGGACTTTAAAGATTCACCGAGAAAGGATTGGGTTTTATTTGAAAGTCTGGTTTGATAATACTGGTCTTATTTACTCTAGTATTTTTAATAGTTTTTGTTAGCAGTACTAAAGGTTGGTCAAATGTTACTTAGTTGTACAGGTCTGGGAGGCTGAATTGATTTTGCTTTTATTTTATTCACCTCTGTTAGTGTTTTTCCAGGCTGGTGTAAGCTTGCCCTATACATCAGCCTGAATCACCCATTGCTCTTAAGACCCAGCTTTACCTTTCCATCTTCCTTCTCCATAAATAGTCACAGTCCTTATTCAAGTGACTAAGACTTTCCACACACAAAACAATGGTTTTCCTATCAAAGAGAATTCCTGCACCTAAGTCCCATTGCCATTGCTTTGATTCCAATTCTGTCTATTAATGAAGGAATAGATGAGGGATCCTGGTGCCCCTAATTGGTTAGCCAGGAGTTTTTACATTTGTCACAACTAGGGTCAACTGGTATATTTTGGGTTGTAGGCACTTTAGGTTGATTCTTTTGGGTGGCAATGGTAACTCTGCTCAATAGAAAGGTATAGGGATAATGGTCATGAGTAGGGCTTCATTTGACTGAATGGTTAAGATACAGCTCCAGTTCCCCATCAACTGTCATTTGGATTGATCAAGTTTGAATAAACAGTGGAAACTTGCATCAGACTCAATAGGAACAAGAGATTGCAGGTTGAGTGGCCATATTAACCAAACTCCATACAAGAATCATCTATGTCCTACGTCTGTATCCCCGTAGGGGTATACACACCACGTAGATGAGATGTGGGACACCTTTTGTATTCTACCTGTTTAAATCTACTTGAATATGTGATGTCATGATAATCCTGCATCAGTTTCCCTAAAAGCAAAAATACCTCTACTTATCTCTTCCTCATATCCTAGGACCTCAGCATTTGATTTTATGCCATATCCTAAACCTATCTTAACAGTTGAGCTCATCCCACAATCAATTAGCTTCTTCCAAATATTTTTAGAGATGGCAGACCAAGAGTCAAAATTTTTTTGTTATAAGCATCTTTGTGTCTTTTGACAAAGCTTTTCATTCTCCTATCTTCTATATCTTTTGTCAGCTTTTTTCCATCTTTTTTTCTCAAAACATTTGATTACTGAAAATGTATTATTTTTCATTAAGGAAATATTGTTGTCGGTAGGGAGGCCTAAGCTCAGATTCTAATTTCTTAACAAGCTAGCGATGGGCTAGTTAAGGCAGCTACCTGATCACCAAATCCATATTGCAGTTCGTTCATACTACTTAGCTTGAAGTGCATTATATGAATCTACACACAATTTAGAGCACATGGGATACCTCATTAATTCACAGTGAAAAGCCATTAGAGACATGATTGAGTTCCTCCACACTTAGTCAGCACTAAACCCAATTGGATCTGACCTTCAATCAAATAGTCATCAAAGCTTCCTTTTAATTCTCACTGAGTGGGCTTGAAATCCTGACCTCATACCTGCTTCCTCCTCCTCTGCCTGCTCCTTACATCTGTACCTTTAAACTTGCACTCCCTGCCAAAATGCCCAGTATTGGTGGCAATTGAAACATTCGACTTTCTCTTATCAAATGCCAACACATAGCCTTTCCATCCACATTTGGCCTTAAGCCTTCTCATTGTAAGAACTTCTTAATCATTAATATACAGTCCTTGCAAACCTGCCAATTATATCCATTTCTTCAAATCCAGATCATCAATTTGAATCTAAGGTTCCTTCATGTATCAAAATCCACATCATCTCAGCATGTATTGTGCTAGAAAAGAAGGAATTAACTTCAATCAGCAAGACCAGAGTAGCATTTTTGTCTGGTCTTTTGAAGAGGAAGTGTATAAGACTCATAATAACTTCCTGGAGCTGTGGCTTTGGCTTATTGCTTGCTGGAAGAGGCCTTTTGGCTTGTGATAAGAAAAAGCCACATTATCAGATGTGAAGGAAGAAGATGAGTCTTTTGGATGACCTTGTTCAAAGACCACACATGATTATTGTATAAATCACATCTATTGACAGGTGTGTCCCATATTCTTCAGTTTTTCGTTCTCATTGTCATGGCTAGACTTTGTCCCACGCAGGAGGAAGGACCCCCCATCAAAAACTTGTGATATGCGTCTTCCATGCATGACACAACTAAAAAAAAGCAGATACAGCCAGCACCAAGGGCATCCTATTTGTGATAGGAGTTATTTAGAACACTATCATACCTATCTCTAAAGGCTTTCCTTAGACGAGATAGTAAATGCCTCAAACTTGTTTCAAAAATGTCTTTTTGCATTTTCCTTCGAGTGTTGCATTACCACCAAATCGGGGTTTTGATGGCTGCCCGTAGTGTAAAGAACATATAGATCTCTTTGGCATCATCCATTGCCATGAAAACGTCTGAGAACGATCTTTTGGAAACAGCATTAAACAGTAATTTTCTAGCTTTCCTTTCTTTCTTCCCTCAAGCAAAACTATTCTTCCTGTGTGGTTGAAGGAAGAACCCTAGTATAGCACTCATCTCTTACCTGTTGTGATCTCTCATCTTTGAGTTTCGCCATACTGAATACTTTCCAGACCTCATTATCTACATACTCAAGATAATGTTCCAGTCTCCTTGCCCACGTATCATAATCATCCTTGTGAAGAAACGGTGCAGTTTAATGTTTGATAAGTGTGTTTGTTGTGATTATTTGTGGTGGTTTTAAGCAGCGCATCTCCTTGTGTTGGATGCTGGTACAGATCCCTCATCATTGGAGAGAAAGTTCCTCATCTTCATGAAGAGAAAAAATTATCGTTTTGCCAGACTAAGATATTTTGATTTGGTGGAATAAAAAGGTTTGCATCAATGTTCAATCTTGTTGTAAATCCCTTTGGGGGTGGCTCTGATACCAGCTTGTAGTCCTTATTAACAGGTTCTAAATGAGCCTTGAAACGACTTAATAGTCCTTTGAAAAAATAAATCCAAAGATACTAACTATGAAGACATGACAGAGAAAAAATCTAGACCGGAATATCAATATGCTATACCAAAGATGAACACAAAAAAAATACGTAAAGTTGCTAATTTCTATTACTATTTGATTGTGAATACTAATCAACTCATATCTTTACAATATATTCTATGTTCCTTTTTATAAGACTTTAAGGAACCCTAGAAGCCCGCGTTAAAAAGATAATGCTTATCGTCTTCTTCCAAAATCCAACTCTAATTGATAACTAAAACTAAAATTACAAACAGACAATAAAAAACTTTTTGACCAAGCAGTATTACCATAAATATGCCCAACTAAGTAAAGCTGCAGACTTAACTTCTATAACTAACAGTACTAAACTAATTCCATCTATCAGTACTAATCATAACTAACAAGACTTTAACGTTTATAATACTAACAGAAATAAGGCTGTTTACACAATATTTTTTCCCACCAACCCGAGTGGCAAGTCATCATTTTTGGTATTTTTAAATGTTTGATTAAAAAAACTAAGGGACCAGAGTCTAGTGGTAAAGGCTCGAACACATATGAAGCTCCCACCTGCAAGGATAAATAAGACAGTACGAACTACACCATGATAACTGATATCAATAGCAATAATACACAAAGAGTAATGTACTTACCATTGGCACACTTTCTTGGTGCAATAATATGAATAGGTTGTTAAGATCCCTAGATTAACATATTGGCATATAAAATGACTTATGACTACAAATTGTTAGATGGAAATAAAAACGCCAATCCAGACAAACTATAACTTAGTATTACATAATAAAAAAAAATCAACGCATTATTACAGACATTAAAACGATGATGGTATCTTTGTATAAGAGTTTTAAACCACCTTAATAACAATGCAGGATCATGTATTTGTTTTATATTGAAAGGCGAACCAATCAATACTACTTTAATAGCAAAACCAATACGCCACTTACTCAAAATCCAAAGAGTGAAGGCGCAAATAGATCTTGTTCCACTACAAAACTACTAATAAAACATATTAAATATTTATAGTTCTAGAAAATCAAATTAAGTTCAAGATTCCTTCTAAATTCTTAGCTTAATGTTGGTGTTTCGAATAATAAGCATTGCATAAGTAAAGGGGTAAGGTTTTGTCTTATTGCATTACCTTAAGTGCAAGTTTTTAAATTACATGTAAATAGTTTAACTGGATTATACACTTTAAAGAAACTGTTCTTGTAACCTCTTCCTTCCTTGTTCCATATTTGAGGTTTTTGTTAAAAAATTGCTCTTAAACAAAATTACCAACTACTTGATATCAACATCACAATTACAAATCAGTTTCAAGCTTTAAAACCTTCATTAATCGTGTTTTTATGAACCAAGAGAAGACGGGGAAGAACAACAACCCACTTTCCTCCGCAAATTTAACTATAACGAAAAAATAGTATACGCCAAAAACAGAAATTAACCATAAGAAAACAACCCCTAAATCCGCAACCTTCTTAATTGAAATCCCGACCTGTTGCTAGCTATGAAATTAGTAAACGAACAAAGCCGGCCCCTTTCTTTCCCCTCTACAAATCATTTACGAACTACTTCAGTTATCTCCAACTAAAACAATTATAATCCTAACCAAGTCTACCGTAACAAAATCCTAATTGGACTTTTAAAAACGTAACATATTTTTGCAATAAGATGGATAAATTTCCCTCACTTTAAAAAACTCGATACTTATGGCAGACAATAGGATGTAGTTTAAGGCGTTTGAATATGGAGCAACAAGATAACAGTAAGAAAATCGATGTTTTTCCGTAACCCCGTGAAAAGAGCACCATAAATTACCAAATTTCGTTGAAATAAAATTTATTTAACTTTAAATATGAACTTCGCTGGAAAACGAATTTGAACTTGCAGTCTGGAAACGTTATTTTTCTAGGATCCTTATTAGCCAATTTCCGAATAGTAACCAAGCACAAATCCCAACATTGTTGAGTATATTAACAAAAGTCCAAACCAAAAAGGACATCATGCAACCTTGGTGTTGCTTTTGTTCACGCTAAGCCCTCCGAAAGAATCCATAGCTCGATTCCTATGCCCAAACCAGATATACTACCTGTTGATGTAAGACGTTTATTTTTCTTTGTGATCTTATAGCCAATCGAATAAGTATAAGCACAAATCCCAAACAGTTGTTGATATATAAGCAAAAGCCCAAACCGAAAAGGACATCATGATACCTGGTGTGCGTTTTGTTCACAGCCCGCCGAAAGATCCATTCGGGATTTGTATGCCCTAACATATATACTACCTGTTGATGTAAGACAAAGAAAGCCGTAAATCATTCCTATTTTTGTTCAATACATTGATTCTTTCTTTAAAATCATAAATATAAAATCTTTCTGATCTTGAAATTCAACAAAAGGCGCAGATCATTAAAAGAAATAAGCAAAATCAAGATCGAAACCACCTATGAAACATAAAAGTAGACCTAAACTGATTTTAGGGATGAAGATTAGATCTTACCGGTTGTAAATAAGTATTCTTGTCAAATAATAAGCAAATGTGATTGTTAAACTCTTAATCTGTCATCCAAGCGTTTCGTATTTTGTAGAAATTGAAGTAATGAATTCTGCATCAATGTTGTAACTCCAGAATGCAGTAACTACAGACCCTTCATATGCAACAGGATTGTAGAGTTTAGTTGTGGTATTAACTCAGCCTCATCTTTAATACTGCACACTAAATGAACAAGCTGAATCTTATAATATAATAGATAGATATGGGCCATATTTTATATTTTAATCAAAAATTATAATCATATACCCAATCCAATATATAAAACAAACACTTATATTACAAATTTAAATTTAAATCTAATCCAAATCTTAATCCTAAACCCATTTACAAACCAAATGGCCCCTTAAGTTCACTTGGATACCAAAATACACATCTAATTGATGAGATTAAACCCAAAACACATTTTCATCTTCTTTTTTTAAAACTTAAACATTTTTCAAACCGTTAATTGTTAAGTAAAAAAAATATGTCATCACGTCGAACATTTAATTATCTTTATATATATATATACCAACTTTGATATACTTTCGATAACTTTTCTTTTTTTTGTTTTTCATGTTTTTTTGTTTATTATGGTCAGATAACAACAGAGCGCGTCGACTGGTAACACAACTTGTACCAACGATCGACGAAACACAAAAAAAAAACTTAATGAATCGATAGGAACTAAAGTTGTAGGGTTTTAGAAGTGTCAGTTTAGGGTTTTGTGTGAATGATCGATTTGGGCTGATACTATGGAGAATGGTAAAGGTTTTTTGTTTTTATTAATTTATTCTATGGAACAATATATATACATAGTGTACACACCTTAACAAATACACACTCGAACCTTAGCCCAAAATAAAATACGACTAACAATAAAGAGCTCATCACATGCTAACGTGCTACAAGTCATAACTCATCTTTAGATGATGATTATGACATGTAATACAAGAACCGTAGCCCTAAAGCGTCTAATGCAGGCGTGTTGGTCGGTTCGGTTAGTTCGTTTAATTATTTTTTTGAGTCAACTCGAAAAGCGTACCAAACCGAATTCGAATTCGTTTCGGTTTTCGGTTGACCCGAATAAACCGAATTACACTATTTATATAAAAAATAAAATTACACAGATATTTAGCAAAAATGATTATTCCAAGCATACAAAAACATTTTTTATATTAGGATAAAATTTTAATGGTCTTTATATATATATATAAATATATAAAAAAATATATATATTTATATAAATTAGGTTTTCAGTTTAGGTTGTCAAACCCATATCCAACCCGAAAATCAAATTTTTAGTTTGGTTTGGTTTGGTTTGATTTTCAATTTCGATTCGGTTATTAGTTGGTTCGGTTTATTAGGTTTTTCTGCTCACCCTCTAATGGCTTATTGCCAGGCCCGGATATTGGGCTGTGCAATCTGTGGAACAGGGCCCATTGGCACCAAAAGTTTGTATACCTAGAGTAATAGATAGGCCCAGTTTCCTTTTTCTCCAAGTCCAAGTCAAACCAACAACTAAAGCCTCTGGCATTTTAAGGTTGTCTTAATCGTTTAATAAATCGTCTTTGTAACCAACGCATCTACCAGTCTACACAACAGGTATCTTTGTTTTATATAATTATAATTGTTTTATGATTTTCTCTTTTATAAGTTATTACAATTAATACTATATGCAATTCATTCTAATTTTGGATTTAGAGGGTGTTTGTTTCAGCTTATATGTTGGCTTATGAGCTTATTTGATTTCGTGGCTTATATTGAGATTTATGGGCTTATAAAAGTTTATCATATAATTCCATAAGTCTCAAAATAAGCCGTAAAATTGGGGCTTATGTTATATCGGCCGAAATCAAATAAGCTCATAAGCACACATATAAGCCGAAACAAACACCCCCTAAATATTTAAGAAAGCAAAAATCTAGATTTCAAAAGCTATAATCAACAACTTTGCTTCGAAGAATGCGAGGAGAATTGCATTGTTCAAGAAATAAGTTACACTATATATAGCTACTAGTTTTAATCCCCGTGCACGCACGTGGCTTATTCCATATTTTTTTAAATATATATATATAATTTTTATTTTTTCAGTTTTATAAGTTATAAAAGTTTAAAGAGTTATTTGTTTATTTTTTAAAGTTATAATAAAATTTTTAAAATTTTAAATTTACACTTAACTCTATATAATTTATTTAAAATTAAACCACTAAAGTTTTATTAATTACCTCCTCTTTTTTTAAGTTTTTGCTTTTATGAATTTGACACATATATTTTTATGTGTTTTTTTTCTCCATCAGATTTCTCCACCAAAATAATACCAAATTTAGAAATATTTACGCTTTTTAATTAAACATATATTTAAAAATAATAAAAAATTAAAAGCATCATACCTAATAAGGAAACATTCTTTTTTTTTGAAATGGAAAAGTCCCCACTTTTCGTTTTTCTTTACTAGGTAAAAGATTTGTTAGAGTGATACTGGTATTTTAAGTACCCGTGTTTAAGGGGCTCAATTTTTTGTAACTGAACAGGGCACTCAAAATTCATGGGACGGCCCTGCTTATTGGAGAGACTACCAGGAGACGTTCTCAATGACATATTCTCAAAATTAGATCCGGCAGAGATACTAACGACACTATGTTCGGTTGCATGTGTTTCGCGATACTTTCGGTTGTTTGTCAAGGGAGATCTTTGTCTTTCGACTATCAATTTATCGGTGAGTGCTTTGCGTATTCATCATTAATCGTTAAATGAGTCTGAGTGGTAAATGGTAATCAAACCCTAAACCCTTAATGAAGGATTGACATGCCAATTTATGTTTTTTAGTTTTATACTTTTATGCCTATAACTAGTTTTATCATAGCTTCTCTAACGATTAAATTATGCATACAAGTTAGTCATCATCAAATCAAAATATGTTGTTAGGAGGGATTGTGTTTGGCTTTATAGGGTGTTTGGCTAAGCTTATGAGTTGGGCTTATGCTTATGTTATATAAGCGGCTTATGGCTTTATATCGTAAGCTCATAAGCCCATGTTGAGTGTTTCGATTAGCTTATATTTAATAAGTTGATAACTTCAAATGTTTGGTTTAGTTTAGAGTAGTAAATTAAGAGACATAGGTTGAAAAATATTAGTGTTACATTAAGTATAATTAAGGGTAAATTTGTAATTTATAATGCAACATGTTATATAAGCCACTCATACAAGCTTAGCCAAACACTTAGTTTCGGCTTATTTAACACATATAAGCTAATAAGCTCATAAGCCCATCATAGCTTAGCCAAACACCCCCTTAGACAAACTTTGCTGAAAAAATGACATGTAAACAATGATGGAACTAGGGTTCCTTCGCAGTGTCACGGGACCAATGGAATTTTGGTTGGTAGTGTTAATTTTCGAAAAAAAACCCTTTAATTTTCTTGTATGCATCCGGTACAAAGTCTTATTTATTTTTTTTTTTTTTTTTTTTTTTTTTTTTTGTTTTTTTTTTTTTTTTTTTTTTTTTTTTTTTTTTTTTTTTTTTTTTCTCTACTACTTTTAACAACAAATTCCATAAATTCATTGACTTTCAAATCATCACATACCTCTACAATATCATTGTCCGAATTGTAAGTTAACATAAAACCACTACTAGCATCGATATCTAGCCTCTCGGATACCGCTTCTAGTAAACATGAATATGATGACAATAATGGTAAAATTAGTGTACGTTTTACACAATTTAATGGCATATACTCCAACGCACCATCTACTCTTTCCCATGCACCTCCTTTACACACACGTATTTTGACGGTTTCTTTGACGGATTTCATGTCAAAATTGAGGTTTTTGTGAACACATATGAGTTTTTTAGTGAAAAACACCGAAATAAGCAAGAAATAACAATACAACACGTTTTATCCAAAATTTGCAAGAAAATCTCGCAAATAAATGAAAATCTCGCAAGTTTTATCCATAAATTTGCGATATTCGTTATAAATATCGCAAATTTACGATTTTTTTGAAAAATTTCGAGTATTTGCAAAATTTTAGAATATTATCGAAATTTTTTTAAGGAAAAATCGCAAATTTGAATATGTTTCAGTAAAATAATCAAAAAATTTAGATATTTTTTGAAAAAAATCCGCAAAATTATCGAAATTGCAAAAAAATCTAAACTTTTCGTTTATTTAGAAAAATAGCAAATTTGAGATATTTCATTAAAAAATCAAAAAATTTAGATTTTTTTTTCAACTTCGCAAAAATGTCAAACTGCGATTTTAAAGAGCATTATTAGCTTTATTAGAAAGAATAATTTTTATTTTGTGAAATGGGTTGAAAAATAGGTATTTTTTGGTGATTATACCCTTTACTTTTCGATATTAATCATACTTTTATTAATCACTCATCACCATCAAAAAGTGATTATAGAAAAACTAAAACAACGGGCATTGGACGTACATATTTGAGGCAGAACTATCTGTATATATCATTTTGATAGATTTCTATATCCGCCACTAATACAAAAACTCACATTCTATCATATTTGTTTCGATTTTGATTGTTCACTATCACATAACCACTTTTAATTGTACATATCCAAGACTTAAGTTCCCGAACCAAAGTTAGTCTACCATGCACTAAAATAACTAGATTATGCATCAATAATTTTCTGATTGACATTTACACTAGTACTAAGAAAAAGCTCCGATTAACACCTAAATATGCCCCATAAAACTTTAGAACTCCACATTCATCACAACCATATATAACCAACACAATATATCCAGAAACATAAATAAAAAAATGTCTGAATTTCCCAACAACAGTTTCATGAATCTCCTCACCGGGTCGATGACGCCGGAACAGTTTCAACAATACCAACAAGAACAACAACAAGCTTTTTTCCGATGGCAACAATCACAAATCCTAAACCGTGATTTAGATAATCTACAACAAAACCCACCATCATTCCACTCAGAATCTTCCCAAACACTCATTCAACCTCAACAAGTCGATTCGCCAAAAAAAGGCGGTCGCAAGAAAAAAATGGCCCGAAAGGGAAAAAATAGCCCGAAAGGGAAAAAATATTGAAGACGAGCCCCAAGAGCCGGTAGCAGCGAGCCGTTGGCTACCGGTCGAAGAAGAATTGCTTGCAACATGTTACGTGGCCGTTTCCGAAGATAATAATGTCGGAAGGTCACAAAAGCATGACACGTTTTGGTATCGGGTTTTGAACGAGTTCAATTCGAAAAAATTTCAAAACCGTACGAAGGATATGTTGACTAGTAAATGACATACGTTGAATGCCAATTGCCAAAAGTTCAACGCCGCGTACAAACGGGTCAAACGTTTGGGGAAAAGTGGCGAAAACGATGTGGATTATTTGAAACGGGCTCAAAGTATTTACCGTGACGAGCATAGAGGGGTCGCGTTTTCTCAAGAAGATGCTTGGGCCGTTTTGAGATTCCACCCGAAATGGGACGCACCGGAACAAGTTGACTTAACCGGAGACGTCCCCGGGGCTAGCCAGGAGGATCTATTCGGTCACGATGCACGACCACGTCCGCCCGGCAAACAACGGCCCGCCAAGAAAAGCAAATCCGACGCAACGGCGAGCACCGGTGGAAGTAGCGCGTCGGCCCAATTCGGGGAGCTAATGGAGCAGGAGCTTCGTCTGAAACGGGAAGCCGCCGAAAGGGCTTTCGAAGCTCAAGCCGAAAAAGACCGCACACTAATGCGGTTGGAGGAGTTGAGGTTTCTAGCTACTAGCACCAAGGATTTGGACGAAGACGACGCCTATTGGATCAAGAAGCAAAAAAAATTGATCAAAAACAAAATGAAAAATGATTTGGGTGACGAGGACGACGAAGACGAAGACGAGTAGTTTTTTTTTTTATCATTTTACCCCTCTCACTCAACTCACTATATATACAACACATTACCAAATACAAAATCACATACAAATTCACCACTCTTCAAATACAAACATACATCTTTTTAGCAATAAAAAAATGTCTGAATTTCCCAACAACAGTTTCATGAATCTCCTCACCGGGTCGATGACGCCGGAACAGTTTCAACAATACCAACAAGAACAACAACAAGCTTTTTTCCGATGGCAACAATCACAAATCCTAAACCGTGATTTAGATAATCTACAACAAAACCCACCATCATTCCACTCAGAATCTTCCCAAACACTCACTCAACCTCAACAAGTCGATTCGCAAAAAAAAGGCGGTCGCAAGAAAACTAAAACCCGAAGAGGAAAAAATGTTGAAGAAGAGCCCCAAGAGCAGGTAGCAGCGGGCCGTTGGCTACCGGTCGAAGAAGAATTGCTTGCAACATGTTACGTGGCCGTTTCCAAAGATAATAATGTCGGAAGGTCACAAAAGCATGACACGTTTTGGTATCGGGTTTTGAACGAGTCCAATTCGAAAAAATTTCAAAACCGTACGAAGGATATGTTGACTAGTAAATGGCATACGTTGAATGCCAATTGCCAAAAGTTCAACGCCGCGTACAAACGGGCCAAACGTTTGGGGAAAAGTGGCGAAAACGATGTGGATTATTTGAAACGGGCTCAAAGTATTTACCGTGACGAGCATAGAGGGGTCGCGTTTTCTCAAGAAGATGCTTGGGCCGTTTTGAGATTCCACCCGAAATGGGACGCACCGGAACAAGTTGACTTAACCGGAGACGTCCCCGGGGCTAGCCAGGAGGATCTATTCGGTCACGATGCACGACCACGTCCGCCCGGCAAACAACGGCCCGCCAAGAAAAGCAAATCCGACGCAACGGCGAGCACCGGTGGAAGTAGCGCGTCGGCCCAATTCGGGGAGCTAATGGAGCAGGAGCTTCGTCTGAAACGGGAAGCCGCCGAAAGGGCTTTCGAAGCTCAAGCCGAAAAAGACCGCACACTAATGCGGTTGGAGGAGTTGAGGTTTCTAGCTACTAGCACCAAGGATTTGGACGAAGACGACGCCTATTGGATCAAGAAGCAAAAAAAATTGATCAAAAACAAAATGAAAAATGATTTGGGTGACGAGGACGACGAAGACGAAGACGAGTAGTTTTTTTTTTAATTTCGTAATGTATTTTTTTTTCGTAATGTTTTTTTTTATTTCGTAATGTTTTTTTTATTTCGTAATGTTTTTTTTAATTTCGTAATGTTTTTTTTTATTTCGTAATGTATTTTTTTTTAAATTTCGTAATGTGTTTTTTTTAATGTAATTTGTATGTTTAATTATGAATGAAATAGTTAGTTTGTTAAAATAATAAAATAATTGTTTAGGGGGTTTTATGAAAATAAAGAGGTGAGTGGTGTTATTTGGTGTTATGATTAGAGGAGTGGTGTTGGTGTTGGTGTTATGCTGATGTGACACCCAAAAAATGGTGTTACCGTGTTACGACACCTGAGGCTCTAAGATCCTTGTTACGTTTTGAAATACACTTCTAATAACCAACTAATAAAAAATCAATACGTTGTTTGCATATATAGTTTTAAACACTCTAAAAACATGTTTAACTGCTCCAACGAGTTGTCTTTGTATTTATCTCATAATTTTGAAATATTTCCAAAAATTAAATTATTATTTTGGATTTAAACACTAAAAAAAACACTAACGGAATCTAGTCAGCATTAACGGTTATCAACATTTTAATCACACAAAAGTCAAAAGATAAAAAAAGTGATACCTCTTGAGGAACAGGAAACTGCGATCCAGAAGCAGCATAAAACGAACGTGTAGACCGGTCAACGTTGTCGTTTTCAGGTAAATGAAGAGGGAGGGATGAAAGCTCTCCACACTTGGCTGTCAATGATAAGATCTGAGAATTTGAAAGCCTTGACTAGATTTGCTTCACCTCTTTACCTCCACTCAAACAATGGTGATTTGGTTATTGTTAATAATATTTAGGTGGTTGTTTTTTGTTTCTACCATTGTTGTTTGTGTTTCAAGAATTGTGAATGGTATTGAGATATATTATGATGAGTTTGTTTGTTATATACGAGGACAGAGATAGAGTTGTTCATGGGTCCCACCTAGTTGTAATTTTTTGTACGTAATACGATTACATTTTGTAAGAATGTGTCATAAATAAACGAGTTGATTTTAAAGCATAGGGTGTGATTATTCAAGCCAAATAGCGGCTTCACCACCAACTCATTATTTTTTTTTTACACCTACACAACAAAATATTGTTGAAATATATGACATTACTGTGTTTAAGTTGGGTATATATGGAATTATCTCAATCTATGAGGCAATTTCATATTTTCCCAACTTAAACACCATAATTCCATATTTCTTTAAAGCATGCTTTAAATACATTGTACATCATGCATTTAAAACTTGTATTTTGAGTATATATGACATTATTGTGTTTAAGTTGGGTATATATGAAATTATCACAATCTATAATTATTTACTGCGAGTACATGGCGGATAAATTTACTTTAACATTATGTATTAATAAATAAATAAACAAGTATTTATTAACTTTATGTCAATTGAATTACTAAAACAATTGACAAATTCTTGATCTTAATTTCTTGAAACCTTAGTGATTAAAATAATCATCTCTAAATAAATGCTCACACTACACGTCAACGTGATACGTTACGATGATAGTGTTTGCTTCACGAATAACAAACAAACAACGTGTGTTCTTGTTCTTGAGTTGAACCGATCGAAACCCTAAGTGGGAATACGATTAAGGGTGTTATCGGGTCGGGTTATCGGGTCTTATCGAGTCGGGTTGAATCAGGTTTTGGTTTTGAAAACCTCACCCGCAACTCGACCCGATAATAAATCTAGTTATCGGGTTTGAGTGGTATTCGAGTCGGGTTATATCGAGTCGTGTGATTCGGGTTGCCGGGTTATGGTGATTAATTTAATTCAGCGATCATAAACAATGCAACTTCAAAGACAATGCAAACTAGATTGTCTAGTATAAACTAGATGGTCTTAACTCTTAAGTATAACATTGTATGCTATCTCACAATTTTAGTTAACTGATATAAATTGTCTGAAACTCATTATTTACGATTGTAACTATAATCAAATAATAATAATAAGAGACTAAGTGAAAGTCCCACACGTCTATAAGGAATTAGTAGAGGTAATTATATTATCAAGTTTTACTATTTATATTTTGCCGACTTTACTTATTAACTAACACTAACGGGCAGTGTACCCGATCGATTGTAGATTCGTTGGTATGTAGGGTGTCGATCACTAATAGTGAGCGTTAATACTTAATTTACTAGTATATTAATTATCTAAGTTAATCCTAGTTAAACCTAAACTAACGCAAATTTGGGGGGGGGGGGGGGGGGGGGTTCAAACCTGAGAGACTTGGCACGAGTTTTGGTTTGGTTTTTTTAACTAATATAAAGCGGGATAAATGAGACAAGTAATACACACAAGCAAATAAACAAACGATAAAGAAAGAAGATGTTCAAGCATGCATTATGTAAAAAAACGTTATAAATTAATTAACAACGTTTATTTAAATAAAATGTACGAATTGTCTATGTGTGCAATGATTGTACTACTTTCGTTGGTGGTATATCATTCCAAAGCTAGGTGGTACTTCTTTCTAAACTCTAGGTTTGTATAACAGTTAATCATGTCATAATCAACCAAACCCGCATAAAAGTTTTACACGTCGTTTATCAATCTATCTAAGAAATAAAACCACCCCCCCCCCCCCCCCCCCCCCAAACTGACAATATTGAAACCTAGCTCATAAATGCTTTACCAACTTATGGCCTAATGGTTATCTATATACTAGTAGTTTACAATCCACTTAACTACCAAAGGAACAAAATGTTTATTTATAATCCTAAGATACCTTAGTCTATCATTCACTTAACCAAAAGTAGAAACATGATTTTATTTGTAGTCCTATTTTTTTAGAACGGATTTATTTGTAGTCCTATTGATCTAGTTATATAGATAAGTTGTATGTAGTATCTATCTCGGACTCTAGTCTATAGCCCAAATAACGGTTAAGTTACAACGCTTTATTTATAGTCCTAGATAAGTTGGAAATGACTAGATGTGAAATCATAATCAAGCACATAATACGGTATGAAATGATAAACATAATCAACATGCAACGAAAAAGTAAAAAATCGATATAAATAAATCAAAACATTAAATTATTATAAACTTGGCTAATACCTACATGTATTAGCTCATAATCTTTGTTATGTAACAATACACAGTATCATATTCGAACGATTAAAGTAGAATTCATAAAGAAAACGATACGCTAACCGAACGATTATAGTGGAGTATAATGATTACAAGAGTTTTCCTATGGAATCAGTGCACCTGCAGGACCTTCTTGTCGTCTGAGAATCGTACTTGGTGGTTCTTGCTCTTCTATTTCCTTTTTAAAACCGAATGCTAGGTTTTCTATTTATAAGTTTGCAAATATGGTTGATACGGCATATTGACGAGGTTCAATACGGCGTATCGGGGGTACTCAGTGTGGGCTCCATGATTATTATATTCCAGAATATTCTTTAACCGCCTCCCACTACGGCGTATTGGTGAATCTGGATACGACATATTGGGGTCTTCTCATTTGTTCTGAAAGTGGATCAAAGTTTCATATACGGCGTATCGCTGAGTGGATTACGTCGTATTCTTCAAAGTCAGGCATTTGTCTTGAATTCATTTAAGTCTTGGGATAGAGCGTATTTGTCTAGAATGATATGTCATATTGATGTCAGATCCGGTAGACTTTTTCAAACTTCTTCGTTTATGCTCTAAAAACGTTCTTTTCTCTAACTTTCACCAATTGCTCTATAATAACTGAAATTCATAAAGATAAGCAATTAAGTATCAAATCTTACATAAAATGATATAAAACGAGTAATATAGATGGGATAAATGATGCTAATAATTAGACGTTATTTGATGTCATCACTGATCCCCATTCTTCCATGTATGGCAATATTTGGTCTAGGCTATGCCCCTTCCTTTGTCAGCTATATTGGAGGGAGGAATTGAAGAAAACTCAGATGAGATTGAGCTGAATAGATTTGTAGTAAATTGCTCAAATGGGATGTTCTCAAAGGTGATTGGACTAACTGTGTTCAGAGGAGTTGGAGCAGGAATGGGATAGTCCAAAAAAACCTTTAGCTTCTAAGCTGGTGAATCTTCATTGGATGAGTGAACCACCAATGCAGATGACATTTGACCCATAGATACATCAGAGGATTATTGCTCCCCCTGAGCAGATGCAGGGACCTCCATGGATGGATCAGGTTGTGCGCATACCTGTGGTGGATCAGGTTGTGCATGAGACTTCTTTCTTCCCCTTAGTAGCAAGCATTGACATTTTCTGTGATGCTTACTGGGTCTAATAATCATTTAAGATCCACGGTACTAGTTTACCAGTCATGAGTCGAATGCATTCTTTTCTACCTTTGTTTGTAGATTATGAGCATTGACAACCAAAATATCTCTTGGCACCTTTACAGTTGAATGAAGCATTTTCTCTATGTAGTTGATCAACTGCATCTGGTGCTTGGCACACTGCCTGAGTAGATCATTGACTGCACCTTCTTATGAATAGCCTTGCCCAGCTTCTTTTTAAGAATTACAAATCGCTGACTTTTTAGTTTGTTCAGCGCATTGAATTCCTTGTTTAAGGGTTTGAGAACCACATTAGGCACTTCAGCTTTGAGGGTCTTTTTGACTCTTTTGTTAAACTTGGGCCAATGGTTTCTTGGACTGAGACATTGAGTTGTTGTGGGAGAATTTCTTGAGGAGTATTAGACAGCAAGCAGCCATTCCGTTTCTCTAAAGTATTAACGTATCATTTTGAAGGCAGCCGAGGATTCAATTTTGTCAGGAAATCTTCAAGGAAAGAGACGCTCTAGATTGGTTTTTGTCGTATAAGAGATTCGATTCTTGTTTGAAGATGACCAAAGGGGTCTGACTCAGGTGCATTAGCAGTGAAAGCATTTATTTGAGCATCCCATGTGTTTGTTGTACTGACTGGTTTGTTAATCACATTGCAGCCGCTATCTCATCAGCCACTAATGGTTCCTCAGAGTCCTCATCATCATTATCATCATCATCATTCATTGAGACCGATACTCATCATCTGGCATGGATTCTAAGTCGGAATCGGCCTCTTCTATCTCTTGACCAGCTCGAAAGGGCCCAATGAGTGTAATTTCAACAATATCATGCATTTCTTGATCTAAAGAACTCTCCTCGGCTTCAATATCATGCATTTTCACTTTTCGGATGAACTTAATCTCAGACCAGTATCACAAGGACTCTCCTCAGTCTCCGCATTCTCATTTTGATCCTTGAACAACTCATCAAAACTGACATTTCCCATAGACTTGATCCCAGAGTCAATGGCAAGAGGATCATCCAGAGCTGCCTTAACTATTTTCTTATGTTCCTGCATAAAATGGTTAGTTGAAAAAGTGAATTTGTAATGAAGGTTAAGATCGCCATTATACTGCCCCTAAGAAGACTAAGGGTAATAATTCAGTCCCCTCAAAAGTCTAAGACTTTTGGGACTCTTTTAATTGTGATTTAGTGACCCTTAAGGCTGAGTGAAGTTTAGGCACTTATAGGGTCTGATTTTCACGCTCAGGATATTGTGAGTCCTTGCAAAGTCTAGAGTTTTCAAGGTCAACATCAAGCGTTAAAAACCTGAGCATATCATTCCCTGGTGAAGACTCAGAGTGTATAGTAGATATAGGTATGGATGTGCTGACTCTGACTCTCTAATAGGTCAGGGGTAGCCCTTATCTTTACCACTCTATCCTAGAGAAGTTTGAGAGTGGTTGCTTGCAGTGCCCCTTATATTTAAAAAACTATTACCTTTTCAGCACCAGCTGGTTTAGGCTAGTTCCTTAGCTCCTCTACCGATCCGGAGGCCTCTAAACTCTTGGTGGCATCAGCGGTGGCCACTGATTCCTCAGCATGCCGAGTCTCATTGACTTGTTTCTTTGGTTGGGATTCCCTGACAAACTTTGAAGTCTTGGGTTTAGAGGAAGATAAGTTTTTCTTCTTCTTTGGCCTCTTGTCAGTTGATGCTTTGGGCTGACAAACAGGCTGCACAGTGGTCCCAGATAAAGACTTGTCAGTGGGTTTCAACATCTTCACTTTCTGTAGAGAAAGCTCATTAGTCTCTTCTGGTCGGCTTGATATGTTTGCAACTTTTAGTTATGAAGGATCAAAGCACCTCATTTGATTATGAGTTTTGAAAGAAGTGGCTGAGATGTAATGGGGTTTAAAAGTTTGAGCTTATCATCTTTGTAGTCTCTTCCCAGCAGGTGTTCGATGATGAGATACACATATCTAGTATAGCAGATATTCTCTTCCCTTTTCTTCTTGCCATTTGTAAGTTTGGCAACAAGATCAGAGAATAGAATGTTGCCAATGTTAACATTTAGACCCTAGCACAAGCTATATGCAATCACTTTTTGATTATTTTAAGTTGATAGTGTGATCCCTGCAACCTCCCTTGCACTTGACGATATGTAGCATAAGAACCCTCCAAATTGGTGAGAAGTATCTAATTCTCAACGGAGACGAGTTGACACGATCATTGGATGAAATGGTGGTATCGTTCTCGTCAACAAGTCCCAGAGTTGCTAACCCAGCCCTCATCGTCTCTTTTGGTGGTACAGAATTATAATCTCACTATATTTTAAACTAATGATGGAGGAAAAGTCATCAAGGTTAAAAAAGAGTGGTTTATCAAAATTGGAGAGGGTGAAGGTGATTGTGTTTGTTACATCTACCTCAGTAGAATGCCAGAATTTCCTAAGGTATTCATAGTAATATGCTGAAGGTTGTTTGGTTAAAGCAGTAGATACGCAACAGTTTGACAAAGATGAGATCATAGGAACGTATAAAGTATTTAGGTGCTCCAACAAAGCGATGCCATTGTTGAAAGCGATGATACCTTTGTCACACTCAAAGTTTACATTTGATGCAGGTGTGACTTGTGTTTTGGTTTGTTATGAAGATGATTTTAAAGCCATTGTTGTTAAAAAAAAAGGATTTTGCTTCTGTTTGATGAAAAAGGTATTGGGAGAGATGATGAAAAGGAGTTTAGGGTTTTGATTTTGCGGAAAGTGAAGTGTGTGTGTGATAAAATGATAGTTTATGCCACAAAATTATTTTATATTTTGAAAATAAAAACCGTTTGGGTTCCGCATTAAATGCGTAGTGGTAAAACTGTCACAAAACGTAGGCCCATTGTCCCTTCGTTTCACTGTAAAATCCGCGTTTTTCTGAGAAAACTTGTTGCTTTCTATAGAATGATCCGAATAAATATTGAGAATGCTTGTCTTTTAACTTAAATGTAACTATTTAATTACCTTAAAAACATTTAATACTTAAGTCATGGATCATTTAATGCTTTTTCTTTATCAGAGAGTACTTTGTCAATATTGAGCATACCCAACTCAGCGACCAATCAAGTAAAGCTAGGCTCAGCTAGTGGTTTTGTAAAAATTTCAACTAGTTGCAATTCAGTAGGTACAACATGAAGCTCAATATCACCTTTTAAAAATGTGGTCCCTGATGAAGTGATACCTAATGTCAATATGTTTTGTCCTAAAGTGCAAAACTATATTGTTTTTTTGAAATGGCAATGACACTTGTATTATCACAAAATATTGGCACCTTATCATAGAGAACATCATAGTTAGCCAGCTGACTTTTAATCCAGAGGACTTGAGCACAACATCCAACAGCAGTAACATACTCAGCTTCAGCTGAAGACATGACCACTGAGCTTTGCTTCTTTACACTTCAACATACTAACTTTTCTCTAAGAATTTGACAACCCCCTGAAGTACTTTTCCTATCTAGGTTGCACCCAGCATAGTCAGAGTCTGAATATGACTTGAGATCAAAGCCTGATCCTTTTAGATAATAGAGACCTAAACGCCGGACAACGCCGTTGCCGGCGTTACTACACCGAGTGCTCTTATAGAAAGTGGGCCAGTGGGAATTAATATTTAGAGCATCTCTAATGCATCAAGTTTTCAATGACTTGATGCATTTATTGTATTTAATGCATTCCATACAAAAGAAAGAAAGCTCTTGAGGTGATTTTGCAAAAAGCTTTTCAAAAAGCTATCTGCAAAAAAAATCATTCAAAAAGCTTTTTATAATAGTAAAAATCTATTTTTAGGTTTTACATTTGAGATGCTGATGTATTTCAAAAACTTTAAATTTATAAAACTAGAATTACCGGTTAAATAAAGGAAACACATGGGAAAAGTATAACCTCCGTATGTAGTATAATATTTCAGGTAAGACCAGATCGTCCACAGGAATTTGATTATGTTCGTATAATCACAATAATTAAGATAAATTATAATAACTTTTTCAAGTAAAATGATAAGAGTAAATTCAATGATAAGAAAATATGACTACTCGGGTAGTTTCTATAATTTAGTAGCATTGGTAAAATAACGATTTTCGATTTTAATTCTTTAACTTATAAAAAGGTTTTCTCGTCAAAAAACGTTTTCATAAATCAATTGGTTTAGCTCAAGATTTATATTAGTTTAACTTAATCAAATGTGTCACTCAGATAATCAAGTTACTGTTATATTGAATTTATCTTGTTTATCAATTAACGTAGGTGGATTTCTCCAACCAAACGATAAAGATCGTAGACAACTCTTTAAAACTATACAGCACACAACGGATCTTTCGACCTATACCATTATGCGTATACAATCAAAGTCAATAAACAAAGTTGATAAGATCAAATACGATAGGATTTCAATATAAACTTGAGATTAATAAAAATCGTAATAATACCAAACGCTTCTTTATTATATTAACATCACTGAGTAGTCATAAGAGGTTTAGCCTCTTATGGCTACGTAGTTCATAATAACAAAGTTAAATAGAGAAACAAGAAACATACGAGATTCAGATAGGAAATGAATCAAAACACAACCCGTTTACAAGTATCGAATTTACTAAACCCGTATTATACTAAATATTATGAAACCGTCTTCGTTCTTTGATGGAATTTCGTGCTTAAAAACCCAGAAAATGATGAAGACTAGAGAGATATTTTGTTGGAAGTATGTGTGTGTGATTCTCTCAATTGGCTTGAAATTCATCTCTATTTATAGGTTGGGTGAGGCCATAAGTGCGGCACACTTATATAAAAATGTGGCGTACTTAACCTATGTCGGTTTAGAATTCATTAATGCTGGGACGAAGTGTGGCGCATACAGGAGAAAGTGCGGCGCACTTCTGCTTGAACTTGGACTTTATTCTTTACTTTCTTATAACTTGACTTCCATAAGGCATAAACACTTTTATTTTGA